>ML788351.1:432852-500975 GCA_009831015.1 Picea engelmannii
TGCTTTGTTCCTGACAACTTGTCCCTGCTCATTCAACTTATTCTTAAAGATCCATTTGGAGCCAATGATATTTTTACCTTTTGGTCTATGAACCATCTCCCACGCATTGTTTTTCTCAATCTGATCAAGTTCATCATTCATTGCGTTAACCCAATGGTCATCTTTGCTATCTTCATTAAAGTTCTTGGGTTCTAGCATGGATATGAAAGATATATGTGATTGCTCAGTGTTTTTTATTATCTTTCTCCTGGTTTGTACACCTTTGTATTTTTCACCAATTATCTGACTTCTAGGATGATTCTTTTGAGTGATTCTGGAGGAGGAACTTGAAGTTGCCATCTGATTTGAATATGTCTGAGTATCTGTGTCTTCCTTTGATTCAGAGTCTTCATTTTATGATTCTTGGACCTGTTCATCTTCAACTTTATCTATGTCCTCTGTAGAAGACACATTATTGTACACCTCTCTTGCTAGATTCCTTCATCAACTTTTACGTCAATACAGTCAACCATTTTATGCAGCCTCTTATTATAGCATTTGTATCCTTTACTATTTGTATCATATCCTAAGAAGATACCTTCATTAGCTTTGTCATCATATTTTCCGAGGTTCTCATCATTATTCTTTATGTAACATTTACTCACAAAGACTTTGAAGTGTTTGATTGAAGCAAGTCTCCCATACCACAGTTCATAAGGTGTCTTGTCACTTTGTGTTCTGAGGTGGGCTTTGTTAAGAACATGGAATGTTGTGTGTATTTATTCTACCCAGTAGGTTTGACCAATGTTCTTCTCATTCATCATTGACCTGGCCATTTCCTGCACTGTTTTGTTTTGCCTCTCTACTACTCCATTTTGTTGTGGAGTTCTTGGGATTGTGTATTCTCTCTTGATCCCATGCTTATCAAAAAATTCCTTGAAATCACTTGACAAAAATTCTCCTCCTTTGTCTGATATTACTGCCTTTAACCTATTGCCTATTTGATTCTCAGTTAAAGGCTTAAATATTTTAAACTTCTCAAATGCTTCAGCTTTTTCCTTGAGAAAGGCAACCCAAGTTAGTCTGAATTAATCATCAATAATCATCATGAAGTAGTTTTCTCTCCCTGTGCCTTCCTATCTTGATGGTCCACATAAATCCATATGAACTAGTGGTTTATCTGTTAAAGTAAAGCTCTTGGATTTAAACAGTGTCCTGGTTAGCTTTCCTACTTGGTAGGGTTTAGACATAGAATCTTGGGGTTTTGATATTCTCGGAAAATATTTGACTACCTCAAGATTTTTTATCTTGATTAAGTTGTCAAAGTTTAGATGTCCAAGTCTCCTATTCCATAACTAGCTTTCATCATGTTTTCTTAGATGACAGTCTTCTCTATCTTCGTTCAACACATATACATTATTTTCTGTCCTTCTGCCTTTGGCCACCACTTGTCCTGAGTTTGCAGAATTTATCTTATAGTCCTTGGATGTGAACACCACTTTGCATCCTATGTCACACATTTGACTTACACTAAGTAGATTGTGTTTCAGCCCATATACAAGTAGAACATCTTGGGATTTTCCTTTTCCATTACTTAAACTCACCATCCCTTTACCCTTTATTTTACCTAGAGCATCATTTCTAAAGGTTATGTTTCCTAATTTTCTTTCACTTAGAGATAGAAACTTACCTTTGTCTCTCGTCATATGTTTGGAGCATCCACTATCTATATACCAAGGTTTCATTTTTCTTTGAGATGACAACACTAATACGCACTTGTCACTTTCTTTCTTCTTCCAAACCTTGACATTTTCAGCAGGGGAATTCAAATCTGGTTCATAGTTCCTTAAGCGACAGTCAACAGATTTATGTCCATAGTTATGACAGATGTAACATTTTGGTTCGTTGAATAAAAGATCATAATGATTGTTATGCTTAACCTATGTCCTTTTCCCATCCATCAAGTGATTTGTAGTCTGTGGTGATTTGTTACTTGGTTGTCTCATTCTTTGTTGTGGTATATATCTATACCTTGAATGTCTTGATTACTCATAATTTAATTTTAAAGAACAGTTTATTGCTTTATGACCAAATTTAGAACAAAAGAAACATTATCCACAGAAAAAATGTTGGTACCTGGAAAATGGTTGTCTTCTTTGAATAGGTCAATTTCTTCCATGCTGATGATTTCCTTGAGCATGGAGTGCATTATTTCTTTGTTCTACAGATTCAGTTCTGGCACCTTTTTATTTACTCCTCCTAGGTAGTTGATTGTCTTCCTTTGTTTCTGCAGGTTTGTTGTTGTCATTGGTTGTAGATTTGACAAACTTGATGGATTCTTTGTTTCTTGGTTGACCACTACTTGATCCCTCTTCATAACCCAAACTAGTTTTCATCTTTGGATTCCTTTGTTGATTCAGAATGGTGGCTAATCCTTCTAAGGCTTCGATACTTGACAGATTCTGATGATACAAGGCTTGAAACTTCTCCAACTCTTTCCTAGTTTTCACTACTTCTTCTTCCATAGCTTTATATCTTGCCATTCTTTTTGATAAATGTTGTTTCAGAATGTCCTCGATTTTATTTGCCTCTTCTAATTCTACTTTTAGCAAGGAAAATTCTTCATCATCCTATTTACTGTCTTTCACAAACTATATCAGTAATTGTTTTTTCTTTCTGTTCTTAATTATGAGTCTATCAATCTCTTCCAGTGCACTGATCAGTTCTCCTTCCATATCAATCACAACTTCTTCTTCAATAGCCTCACTTCCTATGCTTTTATTATCATAATATTCTTTGGCCATAAGTATGAAGTCATTTAGTTTATCTTTAATGGAGGAGTCATTGTATTCATCATCTGAAGGATCATCATCATTGTTTACACAAAGACTTTTCTTCTTAAAATTATTCTCTTTAAATAAATTTTTGTGTTTGTTCTTCTCCTCATCATCACATGTCTGATCCTTTCCTTCGCGAGGACATTTATTTGCAAAATGATCTATCTTACCACAATTGAAACATTTGAAAGGCAATTTACCTTTGTATTTGCTCGATCCCTTCTTCAGTCTCTTCACAATTTTTTCTTCAATTTCATTAGGCTCAGAATCCTCATTCTTGTCTGCTTTAAATGATGCTTCTCTGGAGGTGGGTTTATCTTTAACTATTCTCATTTCATATGTAGACAATGTTCCTAGAAGTTGATCAAACTCCAAGGTTTTAAGATCATTACGTTCTTCTATAGCAGAAACCTTTGGGTTGAACCTATCTGGTAGAGATCTCAAAATTTTCTTAACTAAAGAAGGTTCCTCAATTTTTTCACCAAGTGCTTTCATTGCATTTACCAGTTATTCAACTCTTAGAAAGTATTTTCCAATAGTTTCATCTTCTTTCATCTTCAGTTGTTCAAACTATACTCTGTATATTTGAAGCTTGGCATCCTTTACCTTCTCATTACCTTCATAACTGCTAATGAGTTTATCCCACATTTCTTTGGCAATTCCTAGGCGCATAAATTTTACGAATTCTTCTTCTGCAAGCCCACTCAAGATAACATTCATAGCCTTAGAGTTAAAGCTAAATTCTATCTCGTCATCCTTATTAGCTAGTACAACTGGCTTTACATAACTAGTATCTACCACATCCCAGGCATCTGCACCCAAATCCATTATGTAAGTTCTCATTCTAACTTTTCAGAAGGAAAAGTTTGTTCCATTGAACAGAGGGGCCTTATTTATTGAATTTCCTTCATGGCTTGACATGTTTAATCTCTAGGATCTACACTTCTATAAAAAGGACTGAATCTGACACTAACTGTTGGAAAACTCAGAGGGGGGGGGGGGGTGAACCAGTTGTTACCGTGCTTAAAAAATTATGCTTATTTCAAATTCTTTACAGAGCACTCAATGCCAATCACCATAATGTAGGGAAGTAAGTGATAGAACATTCAGAATTATTCGCACATAAGGAATACATAGAGATAGATATTTCCTGAGGAAACCCATAAAGGGTAAAAACCTCTTCTTCTTTATATGATAAGTATTATTTACATTCTATACATTATCATACCTATGAGAACCAACTCATAATGAGGCTTCAACCTCTATTTTGAAAGCTACAACTTGCTGAGAGCACCAACTCTTTATTTTCTCTAGCACCTACTAGAAGGAAGCACCAAATCCCTAGTTTCTCTAGCACCCACTAGAAGGAAGCACCAACTCCCTAAGTGTTACAGCACCAACTGGATGGAAGCACCAACTTCCAGTCACACTGACACCAACCTATATAATAGATAACAATAGTTCTCCCTTGGACCTCCCTTCCACCCTAACATATGAATTTTTCTATATATAAATTTGTCAGAGTGATACAATATTTATCATTGGCTTACCAGGCTTATCACTGTTCTATTATGTTTCTCTTCTTTCCTACATCAGTGTCTCTCTGTCTGCATCTTCTTGCATTTTATGATCTTTTGTTTTTCTCTACAAGATTACCTCAGCCTTCCTTTACTGCCTCACTATCTTGCTACACGCATACCTTGAACTTTCTATGTCTCTGCCTTTTATGCTCTGTGTGCCATGTCCATTCAATGCACCATTCCTCTTGTCCATGTTTTTGCTGCTACACACTCCTCCTTCTACACTCCTTGATCACTCTGAACAATAGCAACCCCCATCTCTTCTTTGTTCTGCATACTTATAGTCTCTATGCACCTTGTGCATGCTATCCTACCATGCTTCTACATGATCTCTCCATGTCGAGTGCTCTGCCTGATCATCATCGCAACTATTCAGCCTCTCTGGTAGTTAAACCCATGCGTCCATCATCATTGGGTGTTATGATGAGATTCCTTAGCCTGTATCATAGTTGAGACTCTTCTTCTTCTCTATCAAAGTTGAGATGATCCTCTCTGTTGCAGTTACAAGCTTCAACACTCTTCCATTTGTCAATCACCTCTAAGAATAGTCTTCCTTCCACCAGAAGATGTCTCAAGCCTCTTCATCTTCTGTGGCAATCACACTCAGGACTATTTCATTCCTCTGTTAGAATCCATCAGTCATTTCTAGAAGTTACACTTTGAAGTGAAATAGTATCCCTCTGATCATACTTAAATTCACCTGCATCGTTGGATTGGATCTGTAGGATCTTGCGTTTATTTCACATTTCGGCATTTCGGAGTTTCAACATTCTTGTGGTGAAGAGTCTCAATTCTCCATGTCCCAAACTCTGAAATGTAGCTTTTCTCTTTGAGCACTCCTCTACATCTTTTTGACGATGTGACCTCTGCCAGTGACCAAGGCTTACACCAAAAAGGTGTTTTCACATTTCTCATTTCGGCATTTCACATTTCAGAATTTCGGGACTCCTTTAATGAAGAGTCTCAACTCTTGACTCTTCCAACTCCCAATGTCCAAACCTCTGAAATGGAGTTGGATCAATGGTCCACACTCTTGATGATTCGATGATCCTAATCTCTTCTTGATTTCATATATCACGATTTCTACATTCTTGATGTGAGGGTTCTTGACAACTCCAAGTATTGGTATCTGAAACTCCGAAATGGTGTCGAATCAACGACATTTTTCCATTTCTCATTCCGTCATTTCTGGACTCCCGTGGTGAAGATTCTCGGCACTTAATTCCTCCAACTCCCAGTATCCGAAGTTATAAAATGGAGTCGGATCAAAGATTCAGTATTTTGTTGTTTCACATTTTGAAGATTTGACATTTCAGCACTCCTGTGGTGAAGAGTTTCAACACTTCAACTCTCGGTATCCAGGACTCTGAAATGGAGTTATTTCCTGGTCTGTGAAGCTCTTTGTTGGTGTGCCTATTTTGGGATTTCAGCGTTTCACATTTCATCAATTCGACATTTCGACACTCCTATGATGAAGTGTTTCAACACTTCAACTCCCAGTATCTGGGACTTTGAAATGGAGTTTTTTCAGAGTCTATGAAATTCTTTGTTGATGTGCCTATTTCAGATTTCGGGTTTTTGGGGTTTCTCATTTCATGATTCTGGGACTCCTAATGATGAAGAGTCTTGACTCTTCTAACTCCCGGTATCTGAAACTGTCCTCCTACCTTCGAGATTTTGTAACCCTGCTTCACCTTTCTCTTTAAAGAACGTGTTGGTTCTCCTGGATCCAACGTTGGTCAGACCTCGGGCTCATATCTGACATTCATTGAGAATTCTCAATGGGATCCAAAGATCACTATCATCAATGTCGCTTCTCCTCCTGGACTTTTGTTGTCCCTATTTTTCCATCGTTGCATACTCTGATCTTGTCATCAGTGACAATCACACCTACCATCAATGATAATCACAATAGTTATTATTATCTATTTCTCACACAAAATTTTCTCTATTTCTTGACATATTTTCTTTTATAGTTGATAGAAGTTGGCATTTCAATAAAATTGCACCAGTAGAGAAAATGTAGAGAAAGGGGTGAGAATGGCTTTTTCAAGAAGCCATAACTTCTAGCTTAGATATCGGATTAGGGAATGAGTGTAGCCATTGGAAATATATTTCACAGAGGAATGCATCTAGGGAAACATAGCGTGGATTGATGCAACATGTCCTTCTTAAATCAACAAGTAAATAAAATGTATTCTAATTAATGAAAAGTTTTACAATACACTAACAATAATTATTACATGCACATTTCTTGCAGAATTAGAGGTATAGAAAAAACTTTAGTTCTTATATAAGGAATGGAGTTATGGAAAATTCCTAGGGATATTACATCCATGAAGAAGAGATCATAGGTCATCATGTCAGCATGGGGAATGCTGAGATAGAGTCAAATGGAAGAAGAGATAGGCAATAGCTTTTCACTATGAGAATATTTGATAGGGAAGTGAAGAGCTACAAAGATGATAATGAAAAGTTGATGAAGGCTTAGGAAGAGATACTTCAGATCTTAAACATGTTTCATGTGAAAGTTAACAAATATGCTGGAACCAAGCAAGCATCTAGTGATAGACAAGTATCAACATATGGATCCCATAGAAAAATGGATGATCACAAAAACGATAGGAAGTCAAGAAGCATGAGAAGGTGATATCATTCTCCAAGATATTCCACTAGAAGAAATCATGCAAGTTTAGGGCCAAGGAGAAGCGAAAGTGTGTCTCATGTTGAGAGGAAAATAAAAAGGCCTGAGGCAGACATCTTGAAAGGTGAACTTAGGATAATCAAACCACCTAATTTCAATGGTGAACACGAGAAAGGGGAGGAGAATGAGGCCTGGTTGTTGGAAATGAATAAATATTTCAAGTTGCGTGATTACCCCTTTGATCCATATTTTATGAGATAAATGAAATGACTATAGATTATTAACAGATGCTTTACATAAAATAACAGAGATACAGTAAAACTAGTTTTCTATTCAACAAGGAAATAAGCTGAAGCTGTAAAATGCAGTGGAAAACAAGTTTGTTGGAATGGTGGTGGCTTATCTTTGAGAAGATATGTGATGAATATGCTCACTCGCAAGAAGATTATTTCAATGAGGCTCATAAGGAATTTTTACAATAAACAAGAGTATCAAAAACCCTATACATCCAAAAAACTAACACTGGGAGATGAAGCACCAAAATTCATGTGGGCCCCATTTGGGTAAGTCAGTACATCAACTTCCTGAGGTCATAATGTTTGCATATGATCTTTTTAGTTGTACAATAGCTCATTGGAAATATCTATCCGAGGAATACAATTGTTGACAAAAATTTCATGATGAAATTTTTTGATTGGTACATACCCAAAAAACGTCGTTTAGGGCCTCAAAACGACTCCGGAAGTTCAGGACCTGAAAAACTACTAAAAATAGTAAATTACCAAAATTGATAGAAAGTTGTTTTGAGCCAGCTAGAAAAGGTCAGTGGCCACTAATATCCACCTGGATCAATCCTCCCTCCTTAAGAAGCAATGGTCTCCATTGCGTTGAGTTCCCCCATCATATGAGGAAATTTATATTGAATTTGGCCCCGGGTGATCCACTTGCCTTGGTGCAAGAGTTGCCCTTCTTTGACGACTCGATAAAGTTGGATCCTTTTTTATCGAGTTCCTTTGATCTATGTGTCCACAATATTATCACTGGATGCTTGTTTTATGAAATCTAGGTTGATCTCTGTTGTTGTCATTTATTTTGCTACGTCTGAGGTGTCGAATAATGGTGGGAAATAAGGTTGAAGGAGGTCCACGTTGAACACTGGGTGCAGGCCAAGGAAAGGAGGAATGTTGAACCCAAAAGAATTATCCCCCACAGCCTTGGTGACATTGTATGGCCCATAACAGAGTGGGAAAAGCTTCCGATGTGGTCCTGTAAGGCATTCTTTCTGCAAGTGCAATCAAACTTTGTTTCCCACCTAAAACTTATGTGGCACCCAATGTTGATTATGGCACTCCTTGTACTTATCATTGGACTTTTGTAGGATCTCCTAAACCTTTTGAAGGATGTGATGGATCCAATCAATGAATCAGGTGGCTTTGTCAGCTTCAGTTGGAGCAGTAGATGAGTCAACCGAGGTGACTGCAAGGGGAAGTGAAACATCTATGGGACCCAATGGTTGGAATCCCAACCCCACCTAAAAGGGGTTGTGGTCAATTGAGCTATGTAGGTATCAGTTGTAGCTATGATATACATAGGGAAGACTCTCATCCCATGTGCGAGGGTGCTTGGAATTATACATGTGTAGGATATGCATGATCATTCGATTTATGACCTTGGTTTGGCCATCTGTCTGGGGTTGGAAGGCCATGGATTTGGTGAGCTTGGCATCCAGCAGTGACAAGAGGTTGGACCAGAATTTGATGAGAAATAGACCATCCTAATCTGAGATAATGTTTTGTGGGATTCCAAAATGTACCCAGGCTCACTCAAAGAAGAGCTTGGCAATGGATAATGTTGTGATTCTCTTCTTGCAAGCAACCAAAATCGCCATCTTAGAAAAGTGATCAACAACCACAAAAAAATAGTCATATCCCTGCTTGGTGGACAGGAGGCCTGACATGTAGTCCATTGATATGGATTTCCATGGCTTGCCAGGAGTAGGAAGAGGGGTGTTGTTATAACCCTAATTTTCACCATACATGCTTACCTGGCATCAGGCCATCTCATATTCCTTCTTTGCCAAGCTAGTAGTGAACATCTCTTCTTAAAAACACTCTTTTTAAAGGTACACACACCCTGCTCCACTACAACCCACATGTACTATCTTGATGACCCACTATAGCCTACGTGTACACTCTAGTTGATCGACTACAGCCTGCACGTACCTACAAAAGCACAAAAAATAGAAAGTTGCCGACAGAACAAGCAGTTTTGGGTAAGTTAACTAAACCTTTCAACCATGCATGGCTAGTCACTCGACCAAATACCTAGCTCCATCTAGCCTATAAAAGAAGGGGTAGGGGTCCCATTTGGAAAGAAAAAAAAGAGTATAGAAACTCTGCCCAAATTTATCCTTCCTTTTCTCCACTTTCTTGCAATTGCATTGTGAGGTTGAGTAGTTGGTGCATTGTGAGGAGGAGCCTACAACCAGGTTCGAGGAGCAGTGTCGGCCACATATTGTAAAGTTTACTCTTAAGAAGATTAATACAAAAAGTAATGCTTTTCCTGTCCCACCATATCATGTGTTCAAGTTGAATATTTATTTTATGATATTTTCACAACTAACCCAACAATTAGTATATGAAATGCATGCTCGCAGCCTTTTGTTTTCTCATGTGTGAATGTAGGTCATATTTGGGAGGAGGCTTGCAGTCAAAGAGAGAGTGAAAGCAAAGGGATTGACATCAAAAGAAGGAATTAAGGTAGAGTTATCAAATCTCATTTACACCTTTGTATTGCATGAATGTGGGGTTTTGTGTTAGGAGAATAGGAAAGAGTTTAGACCTTTGAAATGGTCATTTTCTGCATGCATGATTAGAGACCTTAAATGCTAATCCTGTAGGAGGGATTCCAACTATTGGAGCCACCCTTGTTTTTTCTAGCCTGTCTCGAATTTCATGTCTCAATGCTCGAAATCGAAAGATGGTTTTCATATTTTCCATCTATGGTTTCAAAATCTCTGAAGTCTTATCATGCAAGCAGTGACAATTATTGTACTCTCAAGGCGAGTTCTACTTTTCATCAAAAATTTTCCCCCTTTGTTCTACCTCAAGATTTCATATGTTGGATACTATAGATCATGTAGTTCACAAGTCTCGAGCAACAAAATGACGAAATCTCTTTAAAATTTTACCCAGGGTAGTAATGGGAGTAAAATTTTACTAAATCACGATTAAACATCATCGGGTTTTCGCGCCTAGGCGTTCACTAAATCCAAAAGTCCTATTGTTGTAACCTTTATAGCCATAACCATGAAGTCCTTATTTTAGTAATCTGTGTCAAGGTTAAAGATAAAAGCTAAGCCATGGTTAAGTTCTGTCGGCAATTCGCCACTCGACGTGTTCTCTTTTAAAAAGATACACTGTCTAAACCCCGAGTCACGAAGTCACAATAAAGATATGAACACAATTAATTAAACACTTAATCCGAGTTTATCTTCCCTTTTAATTAAAATGTATTGTCACGATCTCGCGGTTTCGCAGCTTGGCATGTAAACTTCCCGGAAACTATACCTTCGAAGCTCTGAGTTGCGATATGGTGAATATAAATAATTGTGTAATTAATTAAGAGCCTAATAACAATTATGTTTTTAGTAACCAAGGTCAATCATCGCAATTTCAGGTGTTAGAGGTTCAAAGGGTTAAATAAAAAATTCCCGATACAACGAGTACTGAAAGATTAATTAACTTTGGTAAAATCAGATTAATTAAGCTAAATCAGTATCTCCCGTGTTTTGATGCTTGCATAGTTTACGAGGTATTATTAATTCTTCCTTATGCCAACTAACATTTCGAACCGCCAAAATTTATGGCATTAATTAGAAACAGGGTGAATCAATAAATAAAGATTGGGTTTTTATTGCTAAATTTATTTTTAATCTTGATTTGACCGATATGTTCTTAAAAATTACCGAGTTTTCGAATATATAAAGTTGTTATTCGTTATAAAAAATTCATTTCTATATTACGCAGAGCACACTTTCTCAGCAAGCTAACTTTTGTATGTATACATATTTTTATCATAGAAGAGCTAAAGCAGGATCTCCCGTCATGGCCCCGTGAAAAACATCTAAAGCTAGCGTTGAGGTTTCAGGGCAAGGTTCGGACAACATCACTAATACTTCACCTTGAAGTGTCGACTCTGTCCTGAACTAGTCGTTTGTTTTTGATGTTCTACAGGATGAATTAGTGGATTAATATGATGATTCCAATGAAACAGATGACATAACCACCAAATATAAGATCACCATTCAATCAGGAATGCATAAAGTAGTGGCCAGAAAACGACTGCTCGCCTACTATCATTAGACCATGTGGACATACCAACCGGAACCATCATGAATGAGTAGAAGGTCACCATCGGGACTTTCAGACCTGAACATCTACAAGCTATGTACAAGTTTCCCACAGCATCCAGCCTTACATATGATGCTGAATTCATGGAAAAGTTCAAACAGAAGGAATGTGTGCAGTATGAAAAGACTATGTCTATCTTAATAAGAGATTGGGTTTCACACCCTGTGAAGTTTAGGGCAGACAGTAATGGTATATATTCAATAGCTTCCTTGGAACCACAGTTCAAGTATGTAGCTATGATGACATGCAGATTATATGGGAGAGAGGACACCTCACATTTATTTCTTCAATGGGTGCCTCTAATACATCAAGTCATCAAAGGCAGTTCCTTCGACTGGGCGAAAATGTTGTCTGATAGCTTGACCAGTCAGGTTACAGAGTATCAAACACAGAAAGAGAGAGGAAATATTTCTTCATTTTTTATGTCTGCATACATTATGGATGTTGTGTGATTTCTAACACCATTTCCCTTAATGAGTTGGAGTTGCACTCCAGCAGAGGCCGAGCCCATCCACGTCTATCATTCGAAATTGTGGGAAAAAAAAGTGACAGATTCCGTATATGAAATCTTCAACTGGGTGATGGTACCGCTACATGTCACTATTTTCGGCCACCTGCCACCCAAGATCTCGGACAATATAGTGATGGATTTGAATAGTATAGTTGACTGGTATGTAGAAGCTGAATTCTCATATTTCAAAGTTTTCGGGGCTTTTTTTCGCCTGCATGCATTTCCATTATTTATCCCCGACAAGATGGTTTGTCATGAAGTTGCTAGACAAACAATAATCAGTGCCATAAGCAAGGAGCTTAAGGGATACTCAAAGAAGGTATGGCCACCTTTTCCTATTCATTTAAATTCATATTCTTTGTTATATTTTGGGCATGCTAAAGCTAAGGCAGCATCCCTGGAAGACCTAAAATTGGTCCTTATTGAATTCAAGAAGCACGATCCGCAAAGGGTCATGAGTAATCATTTGGCCAGTTGCGGACTCAAGAGATTTGAACACGAAAATTCAGCCCCGGATGACATTTTTCTAGGCGCAATATCTTATGCTGAGATTTTAGCTCGGATACAAACCTTGGCACCTAAAGAGATGGCCAATGTTCTGAAATTCCAAGAACATCGACGCAATTGTCTTCCAGCAATATTTTAAGGCGTGAATCTGAGTACAGTGGAGGTGAAACAAAAATATTCCAAAGGCTCCAAGGATGTGACTCCTTGTCAAGAAAAACACCAGGACAGGGAAGAGCAAACTAAGAGTCCGAAAGGAGAGATAAAAAATCCCAACCCGCCAAAGAAGGAGACTCCGGTTACTACTCTGGGACAATCAATGAAACAAATCGGAGATCCTGTCACATCCGTTACTCCCTTATAAACAACTCAGGGAAATATTGACATAGGGTGGATCTTAAATGAATAATTGAGGCCTATAAAGGTGGAAGAGCTCCCTGCAAATGAGTTATTCTTTGATAAGAAGAGAAAGGCAGTGGTAAAGAGAGAATTCTATCAGGAAAAGGAATCAACAACTAAGAAATATAAAGTATTGACTGATGGGAAGGACAAGAAGAATGAACAGTTCATGATGGAAATAGATGGGACATTAGGGGCATATGCCAGACTAGCCACGGAAGTGGAGGCTGCCAAAGACCAGGTGAGTGTAGGAATATAGCAAGCAAGGTTGGCTGATAAAAGTGAGATAGAGCTGCTCAAGAATAAGCTCAAGCAAGCAGAGATGGTGGTTCAGAATGGTTAGATGCAAGTGGGCCATCAAAAATATTTGATCGGACAGCTACATGCTATAGTCGAAATTGTTGAAAGTAAAGTGATAAATATTGGGATGTTCCAGTCCTAGGCAATGGAGATTTGGAGTAGATTTTCTACGGCCCAGTGAAACTTACTCGCCAAGGTAGAGGTGTTTTGGGACAACTGCCTACTGGTTAATCAAGTTTTGGAAGATTTATCTATTAGAGAAAGAGAAGATGGAGTAGCACAAGTTGCTTTTCAAGAGGATTTGATAGCTACAAACAACATGGAATTGGGAAGTATTCCCAGGTTTCCTATTTCAGAGTAGACCAGAGGAAATATTCTATTAAATGAATGGGAGCACAGCATCTCAGAAGGTAAGTTGCAAGCCAAGAGGGTAACAAAATCCTTAGAAGAGGCTTTTAGTTCTATAGATTACACCTGTTACCGATCCCGAGAATATTCTAAAGGCGAGAGGTTTTCTCAAGCCAACCACTACATTCTATAAACTTAAACACCCGCAACTGAAGACTAAGAGTTCTTTTGAACCTTCAACTTTGTGCATTCCTCTCTTTGATACTAAAGATCTAATGTCAAACTACTCTGAAGTTAGGAGTGATATTCATCCGACAATCCCCTTAGTACACAAAGGAAAGGGCACTTTTGAAAGTTTGTTGGCAATTGACATACCATATTTTCTTCAGTTAAATTTCTCGACGTCACCTAATTCTGAAGAGTGTGTTACACATTCGGTTTCCACACCCTTCGGTTCTCCTGATTTCATCTCCTACAAATCTAAGGAACCAAGTCCTCACATTCCTTATCATTCATCATCGGATTTTCCTCTTCACGAAGAAAATAAAGATTCACTTTTAATTTTCTAAAACCCCCTTTACGACTTTCCAGTAATAACAATGTCAGCTGCCGGAGGGGGAGGTGGAGGCTTTGTCGGAGGAGGTGGAAGAGGTGCTCCAAGGGGAGAAGTTGGAGGTCAAGGGCCTACCCCTCCTCCCAGAGTGTTTTCTAAATTAGCAGCAAGATACGCCCCTTTGGTTTTACCCGTCCCTTTACACAACCTTCCCAAAAATTATATAAAAAATTTGCCAAAATTCACAGGGGAAGGGGATCTGACCACGGCTGAACACATTAATTTCTTTGATCAATTCGTAGAGATTCTAGGTATCGAACATGAAGACGTTTATTCTAGGCTTCTTGTTCAAACATTCGAAGGCCAGGTCTGAACTTGGTTTCGAAGTCTACTTGTAGCATCTATCTTTTCCTATGACGCCTTGGAAGATGCTTTCCTTAGACAATGGGGCAGAAGAAAGGACCACCTATATTATTTAACCAGATTTGGTTCTTTAAGAAAAAAGAATTTAGAAACAGTTATGGAATTTATTTAAAGATTCAGCAAACTGTATAACAAAATCCCAACCAAGGTTAAACCATCCCAACTCGCAGCCAAAGTAACCTTCGCAGGGGCTTTCGAGCCGGATTTTGCACTCCTTTTGTGAGAAAGAAGGGGGGACACTCTAAACCGAATGTAGGATGATGCTGTAGAAATAGAGTCGGATATGATGGCTTTTGGTAAGATTAAAGCTAAAATATAAATAGGAAACCAAGAAACCAAATGCTTTAGAGAACAACCAGGGTCGTCAAGGTCTAATAGATCCACAGATGACAAAGTAGATGATATGGCCAAGGTAACTAAGGAACTGTCTAATAAAATATCCAGAATGGAGCTAGAAAAGGCCAAATCTGATTCCTTTGCCAAAAATGATTTCAAGAGGAACCCCAACCTGCCAAACCAGCAAAGATAGATAAAAAACGAAGATCAAAAAATACAAGCTACCCTAGAGAGAATTTTTTTTATAGGAGCGAATGATCTCCAAGATTTCGGAGATTTGGATAATGATGTCATGAACTTTGGTGATGACTGCAAACAACCGTATCTGACTAGATAAGATTATGAAAAATCTCTAAACACTCAACAACCGTGGATTAAGGGTGAATAAAGTGATCATACTGACCTTTGTGGCTCTCAATAAGAAACTAAAATGATAATGGCCGAGATCCAACCTAAGTACACTTGAGATCTAAGAGTAAGCCCATTTCTACTACTCAACCTAATAAAATCCTCCCAAGAGGTAAAAATTATGAGCCTACTCCGGAAGAGACCCTATTACCTAACCGCAAAGTGAAAGTAGTAAGCACACAAGAGTCCGAAGTGGGGAAAGTTGAGACCCAAGCATAAGGAACCGAAACAGGTAATAAAATTACGCCTTCAACCAAGACCATGAGTAATAAAGTGGTCCAGATGAATAATTTGGAAAGGAAGGATTCAAAAGTCCCAACTAAAGAAACAAACAAGGTGAGCGGAGTTTTCAGTTTTGAAAACGAGATAAATAAAATTAAGATACCAATCCCTCTGGTAGAATTCGCAAAAAACCCCATTTATCGGAAGCAGATTACCAAAGTGATGGGTGTCTCTACTCTTTACTCTTTTGACTTGAGAAGGGTTAAGTGTATGAGAATGATAAAGGATTTAGTAGTTACCCTGGCACAGGTCCTGGTTAAGAGTATCTTGATGGATGTGGTTATTGCCGCTATTCCCCCTAAGTATGGCTTACTGTTGTCTAGGTCATGGGTAGCCAAGTTGGGGGGTTATCTTCAATTGGATATGACTTTCACTCCTCCCATGACTTTCAAATTGAAGTATCACATAGAGATTAGACACAGACCATCTGTACCAGATAACATCCATCACTGGCAGGTTTTTGAGGATGATGAGCAAATTAACAAGTTTCCTGAAGCAATAGGTGATTTTTCTAAAACCCACGCAGATCAAGAAAACCAGAATGAAAATATATGGATCATGCAAGAAGGGGAAGACCCTCAAATATTTCAAGACAAAATCGCAAATCATTGCATGTTGGTCCTTAAAAACAACCAAATTCTGAAAGGATTGATTCCTCTGGAAAGACTTTTTGATCAAAACAACGTACCTGTAAAATCTTCCTTACAATGCCAACTAGAAGAAGTGGAGGACTACGATATATGAACCAAATAAGAATCTAGGATGGTAAAAATATCCAAATTCCTCCCTCCTGAAATAAAAAGTAAGTATAAAAACCTACTTGGATAGTACAAGGATGTTTTCGCCTAGTCTTATGATGAGTTAAGGACATACGACACTTCTGTAATTGATGACAAGATACCTCTAAATCCTGGGGTCAAACCATTTAATAAAAATCTTGGACAGATCAACCCCATTTTGTTACTTGTGATCAAAAAATAAGTTAAGAAACTTTTAGACGCGAAAATAATAGTACCTTTGAGATATTCAGACTGGGTAGAAAACCTGGTCCCGGTCAGGAAAAAGAGTAGGGAAATCAGACTGTGTGTGGATTTCAGAAATCTAAATAATTCATCTCATAAGGATAAATATCCACTGCCCAAAATGGACCATGTGCTAGAAAAGGTAGTTGGAACCAACTGAATGTCTATGATCGATGGGTTCTCTGGTTATAATCAAATCACCATGAATGAACAAGATAGAGAAAAAACTGCTTTCACTACACCATGGGGTACATTCATGTAGGATGAAATGCCTTTTAGTTTGATGAATGTAGGGGCGATGTTCCAGTGTGCTATGGACATTGCTTTCATTGGTGAAAAGGATAAGTTCGTAGTCATTTATCTTGATGATTTGACGGTTTTCTCTAAAACCGACAAAGAACACTTGATACATCTTAAAAAGACATTCGAAAAATGTGGTAGGTTTGGTCTATCTTTGAATCCAAAGAAATCACATTTCTCCATGCGGGAAGGTAATCTTTTGGGTCATATCGTATCTAGAGATGGAATCAGGATTGATCCTAAGAGGATTGAAGCAATAGATACTATAAATATTCCCAAAAATGTAAAAGAGATTCAATCTTTCTTAGGAAGAATAATTTTTTTACGAAGATTTATCCCGAATTTCGCTGAGATTGTAAAACTGATCACAGGTATCTTGAAAAAGGAAAGTGAAGTAAAATGGACAACTGAGGCCAAAGCGTTGTTCGCACACATTAAGAAATCCATAAGTGAGGCACCTAGCGAGCCCCGACTATCTAAAATATTTTCTTATTTTCTCATTTGCCTCCGAACACATGATTGTCGCGGTGCTCCTACAAACGTATGAAGAAGCTTTCAAACAATAGATCGCCTTTTTTAGCAAGAGCCTTAGAGACGCAGAACTAAATTATGATATAATAGAAAAACAAGCATACACCATGGTAAAAGAATTAAAGGCATTCAGAACATATGTACTACACTCAAAGATAATTGTGTACGTACCTACTAGTTCTATGAAAGATATTTTGGTACAACTAGACAATGATGGAAAAAGAGGGCAATGGCTTGCCAAAATCCAAGAATTTGATCTGGAAGTCAAACTAACCAAATTGATAAAGGGACAAGGCCTGGCCAAACTATTAGCTGAGTCAAATTCCAGAGCCCTAGATATCAATTTCTTGTAGGAAGGTGATGAAGACATGAACCTAAATGAGCTGAATGAGAAAACAGGCCCAAATAAGATCGAAGAGAAGTTCATATCATCAGGCTGGTACAGAGACATAGTATCATACCTACTAACTTTAAAACGCCAAAATGAGCTATCACCATCAAAAGCCAGGACTTTAAAACTCCATGCGGTTAAATATTGTATCGCCGAAAGTCATCTATATTGGAAAGATCCACTCAGTTTCTTGTTAGTCTGTTTAGTAATAGATGAAAACAAAGGGTCTTGGCATGTGCACTTAAAATAGGCATTGTGGGTGAATCGCATAAGCACGAAAAGGTCTATCGGCATTTCACCTTTTCATATGGTATATGGGATAGATGTTGTGTTACCTATAAACCTAGTGCTTCCAGTGATGAAGATATGGAAATATCAAAATGAAGAACCCAATCATGTCACCAGGATGTTAAACCAGCTGATTGAGGTTCAACAACATAGGGTCGAAGCAGATGAAAAGTTGCAAAAGTACCAAGATCACATGAAGGCAGTATTCGACTGCAGAGCAAAGGATAGAGATTTCCTCCTAGGTGATTTAGTATTAAGGTGGGATACAAGAAGAGAAGAAGCAGCTAAACATGGTAAATTTGACCATCTTTGGTATGGGCCATTTAGAGTCTTAGATCATGAAGGAAAAAATTATTTCCTACTGGAAAATATAGATGGTGAAATCCTCAACGCCCCTGTCAATGAGCGTTATCTGAAGCATTATATGACATAACAGTCGCCTAAAAAAAAGGAAGAAATTTTTTATACTTATATATATATATATATTGTATACATATATATATATATTTCTAATTTACGCATTGCTTTTGATTTTCTTGTTTCTTTCATGAAATTTCGACACCTTTCGGATAGCCCCGATAACTTTCATATTTTCCTCTTATAGGATTCCAGCTGCACACAAAACAAACAAGAGAAATAAACCAAAAGTTGGTGTCAGAAATAAATCGTCTTAAACAGGTGATACCCAAGATTTTTGATATTGTGCAAAGAAAATGAAATGACAAGGTAAAGATGAGATTTCCTAAAAGACATGTTCTAAAGGACTATTAAAGAAAACCAAGGTAACCTCATCCAGACAACAACATCGTCCGAACTAATAAATAATATAGTTGTTCCTTGTTTAATCGTTTACGAAAGAATAAAACAAATTAAATGATTCACTCAAATTAAAGCAGTCAGTCAAAGTAAAGCGCCCGGAAAAGAGTTACAAGAGTCATTTTCAAATTTTTGACTTCTATTTTTCAGATCGTGAGTCACTACTTGTCACCCTTTTTTGCCTTCGGGTTTACCTTTTAAAAAGTCAACATCTTTCCGTTTCGCATACGAAGGGATAAGAGATTTCATTCCAACCTCGTGAGCTTCAAAGTAGATTGTGAAAATAATGTGGTTCTTCACAACTCCTCGGTCCCCTGCTAAACGAAGGGACGCTTAAAGTGATCCTAACTTTCCTAGGTTTTTCAACAATTTTGGAGGATTGATGCTTGCTCAAATAGAATGCACTAAGAAAGTTATTTTCCCTTTTTCCCTGAGAATGAAGGTGTTGTGAAGGTCAAGGGAAGATTGGTACTGAGTAATAAAAGTAAGTTGATAGACCTCTAGTGCAAAATATTACACAGAAATCAGCCCTGATACAAACTGATTGCCCCCATCTTCGCGCTCTAAAAAATAAAATTTTAAGACAGGTGGTGAAAGGAAATTTAGAAATGATTGCCCTCATCTAGTCCAAGAGATGATGAAAAAAAATTTAGAAATGATTGCTCTCGTCTCAACATTTAAATGCACAAATATATTTCGAAGTGGTGAAGGGAAATTCAGTAAAAGGGGCCAAATAAATTCACGAGGGTACTGAAGAGGCTCGCTAGAAATGAAGAAATTCTGAGATATTTGTAAGGATATTATACATGAATATCACTCTAATCTGGTAACCAATTCTTTTTAAAAACTTGATCTACATCCCAAGTTCAGACAGGGCTTCCTAATTAAAAACATATAATCTTCTTCTTTTGATGCAAGCTGATAGCCATAAGAATCTGTTGGGTCTCCTAGAACTGTTTTGATTGTCTTAAGGCAGACTTGAATTTAGTAACAGGAAAGGGAAAGTCATGAAAGGGACTACGACTAAGTTCAAAAAGAGTATATGAGTTTGAAAATCTTTTCAAGGTAAAAAATGAAGTCTCTTTCCCCTCCGATACCCTGTTCCCAGGAACCTTTTCCCCTGATGAAAGCTATTGATTCCATTTACCCAATATTGACATGTGGTCTACCGTTCTTCCCGTCTTACAAGAAAATGGGATCCCTAGTTGGAGCCTATGTTTGAGTCGCCTTCATTTTTTCTAGCCCATCTCGAATTTCATGTCTCAATGCTCGAAATCGAAAGATGGTCTTCATATTTTTCATCTATGGTTTCAAAATATCTGAAGTGTTATCATGCGAGAAGTGATAATTATTGTACTCTCGAGGTGAGTTCTACTTTTCATCAAAAAATTTCCCCCTTTGTTCTACCTTGGGATTTCATATGTTGGATGCTATAGATCATGTAGTTCACAAGTCCCAAGCAATGAAACGGTGAAATCGCTTTAAAATTTTACCCAGGGAAGTAACAGGAGTAAAATTTTCCTAAATCATGATTAAACATCATCGGGTTTTCGTGCCTCGGCGTTCACTAAATCCAAAAGTCCTATTTTCGTAACCCCGATAGTTGAAACCATGAAGTCCTTATTTTAGTAACCCGTGTCAAGGTTAAAGATAAAAGCTAAGCCATGGTTAAGTTCTGTCGGCAATTCGCCACTCAACGTCTTCTCTTTTGAAAAGCTACATTGTCTAAGCCCCGAGTCATGAAGTTGTGATAAATATATGAACATAATTAATTAAACACTTAATATGAGTTTATCTTCCCTTTTAATTAAAGCGTATTATCGTGATCTCATGGTTTCACAGCTCGGCATGTAAACTTCCCGGAAACTATACCTTTGAATCTCCGAGTTGCGATATGGAGTATAAATAATTATGTAATTAATTAAGCATCTAATAACAATTATGTTTTTATTAACCAAAGTCAATCATCACAATTTTAGGTGTTATATGTTCAAAGGATTAAAGAAAAAAATCCCGATACAACGAGTACCGACAGATTAATTAACTTTGGTAAAACCGGATTAATTAAGCTAAATCAGTATCTCCCATGTTTTGATGCTTGCACAGTTTACGAGGCATTCTTAATTCTTCCTTATGCCAACTGACGTTTTGAACTGACCAAATTTATGGCATTAATTAGAAACAAGGCGAATTGACAAATAAAGAATGGGTTTTTATTGCTAAATTTATTTTTAAGCTTATTTATTCTTAAAAAGTACCGAGTTTTCGAATATATAAAGCTGTTATTTGTTATAATAAATTCATTTCTATATTACACAGAGTACACTTTCTCAGCGAGCTAACTTCTGTGTGTATACATATTTTTATTGCAGAAGAGCTAAAGCAGGATCTCCCGTCATGGCCCCACGAAAAACATCTAAAGCCAGCATTGAGGTTTCAGGACAAGGTTCGGACAACATCGCTGATACTTCACCTCGAAGTGTCAACTCTGTTCTGAACTGGTCGTTCATTTCTGATGTTCTGCAAGTCGAATTAGTGGATTATTCTGATGATTCCAACGACAATGAAAAAGATGTCATAACCACCAAATATAAGATCATCATTCAATCGGGAATGCATTAAGTAGCGGCCAGGCCACGAATACTCCCCTACTATGATATGGTCTGATGGGCATTAGACCATGTGGACGTACCAACTAGAACCATCATGAATGAACAGAAGGTCACCATTGGGACTTTCAAACCTAAACATTTGCAAGCTATGTACAAGTTTCCCACAGCTTTCGACCTTACATATGTTGTTGAATTCTTGGAAAAGTTCAAACAAAAGGAATGTGTGAAATATGACAAGAATATGTCTAGATTAATAAGAGATTGGGTTTCACACCCTACGAATTTCACGGAAGACAATAATGGTATATATTCAATAGCTTCCTTGGAACCACAGTTCAAGTATGTAGCTATGATGACATGTTGATTGTACGAGAGAGAGGACACCTCAAATTTCTTTCTTTAATGGGTGCCTCTAATACATCAAGTCTTTGAAGGAAGTTCCTTCGACTGGGCAAACATGTTGTCTGATAGCTTGACTAGTCGGGTTACAGAGTATCGGGCACAGAAAGAGAGCGAAAAGATTTCTTCATTTTTTATGTTTGCATACATTATGGACGTCGTGTGCTTTCTAGCAGCATTTCCATTAATGAGATGGATTTGGACTCCAACAGAAGCCGAGCCCATCCACATATATCATTTGAAATTGTAGGAAAACAAAGCAGCAGATTCCGTATATGAAATCTTCAACTGGGTGATGGTACCGCTACATGTCACTATTTTCGGCCACCCGCCACCCAGGATCTCGGATAGTATAGTGATGAATTTGAGTAGTATAGATGACTGGTATGTAGAATCTAAATTCTCATATTTAAGAGTTTTCGGGGCTTCTGTTCCCACACAAGCATTTCCATTATTTATCCCTGACAAGATGGCTTGTCGTGAAGTTGCTAGACAAACAGTAATCGGTGGCATAAGAAAGGAGCTTAAGGGATACTCAAAGAAGGTATGGCCACCTTTTCCTGTTCATTTAAATTCATATTCTTTGTTAGATTTTGGGCATGCCAAAGCTGAGGCAGCAGCCTTGGAAGACCTAAAATTGGTTCTTATTGAATTCAAGAAGCATGATCCACAAAGGGTCATGAGTAATCATTTGGCCAGTTGTGGACTCGAGAGCTTTGAACAGAAAAATTCACCCTCGGATGACATTTTCTGAGACACAAGATATTATGCCAAGATTTTAGCTTAGATACAAAACTTGACACCTGAAGAGAGGGCCTATGTTCTAAAATTCCAAGGACAACGACGTAGTTATCTTCCCGCAGTATTGTGGGGTGAGAATCCAAGTACAACAGAGGTGAAACAAAAAGATGTCAAAGGCTCCAAGGATGCGACTCCCGGTCAAGAAAAACACCAGGACGGGGAAGAGCAAACCAAGAGTCCGAAAGCAGAGACAAAGACTCCCGACCAGCCAAAGAAGCAGACTCTGGTTACTACTCCGGGACAATCAGCGAAGCAAATCAGAGATCCTATCACATCCGTTACTCCCTTCTAGACAAATCAGGGAAATATTGACGCAGGGTGGATCTTAAGTGAAGAATTGAGGCCTATAAGGGTGGAAGAGCTCCCTCCAAATGAGTTCTTCTTTGATAAGAAGAGAAAGGCAGTGGTAAAGAGAGAATTCTATCAGGAAGGGGAATCGACAGCCAAGAAATACAAAGTATTGACTGATGGGAAGGATAAGAAGATTGAACATTTCACGACGAAAATAGTTGGGACATTAGGGGCATATGCCACAATGAACCAATTTTCAGTCAAGGTTTTGAAAAACTAGCTGAAACAAAAAAATCACCTCATGAAAACCCTAGAAGCCAAACTAGCCATGACAACAGAGGCTGCCAAAGACCAGGCGAGTGTAGGAATAGAGCAAGCAGGGTTGGCCAATAAAAGTGAGATAGAGCTACTCAAGACTAAGCTCAAACAAGTAGAGCTAGTGGTTCGGAATGGTCAGATGCAAGCGGGCCAGCAAAAAGATTTGATAGAACAACTATAGGCTAGAGTGGTAATCGTCGAAAGTAAAGTGATAAATATCGGGATGTTCCAGTCCCAGGTGATGGAGATTCGAAGCAGATTTTCTGTGGCCCAACGAAATTTACTCGCCAAGGTAGAGGTGATTTGGGACAACTTCCTACTGGTTAATCAAGTTTTGGAAGATTTATCTATTAGAGAAAGAGAAGCTTGAGCAGCACAAGTCACTTTTCAGGAGGATATGATAGCTACAAACAACAGGTAATTGGGAAGTATTCCCAGGTTTCCCATTTAGGAGAAGACCATAGGAAATATTCTATTAAAGGAATGGGAGCACAACATCTCAGAAGGTAAGCTGCAAGGCAAGAGGGTAATGAAATCCTTAGAAGAGGCTTTTAGTTCTATAGATGGTAATATGCTAGGAATTGTTAGTGAATGTAATGCCAAGACATGGATCCAAATGAATATGGAAAAAATTTCACTTGATTTAAAGGAAAAAGAGGAAAGAGATTCGACAGAGATCTCACAAGTGACTATGGCAGACATAGTCCAAATAGATAAATGCATGATTAAACCAAGTGTGCAATTGTGCGCCATAGACATCATAGACAGACAGATGGAAGAAAGGTTACCGCAATTATCCCGAGATTGTTACTCATTTGAAGCCTATTGTCAAGCAAAACCATCAAGGATAATATCTCGGCTGGTTGAAAGATGTGTCACTTGTACCGAGCATGCACGAGGACAAGATTCTGGCACCAAATAAAGAGAGAGAAGAAGAAATGGAGCGATTTCTCTCCTCCCTATCATAACTAAAAATTTTGCAACGATTGAGATTCCATCTTATTGTAAAACTAATAAATATACCATAGAAAGAAAGAAAAAGGGTTGGACCCTTTTGTGTTGATTGTAACAGAGGTTTTACATTTTGAGAGTTAATATAAAGCATGGATGATTTTAGGGGCTAAATTTCGCTCATGGGCTAATTTTCCATGGTTTTTCCAAAAACAAGATTCACTATTTTAAAAATGATTCGCCCAAATTCTATAGGATAAAATTATTTTACCTTAAAAATCGCCAAAATTTTATAAAAATATATATATAAAACTTATAAATTTGAACATTTTTTAAAAAATATCGCCAAACATTTATAATTGACATATGAAGGATTAGTAATATTCACCAAGGTTTCTACATTTTAAAATAAATTTCCATCCTTAAAATCATCCCTAATATAAAGAAAATATGAAGATTCTCAATTCCATCACGACTGTGTTATGAGTTTGTTTTCTTGTATCTCATATTTCGTTTCATTTCATATTCATATCTGATGAATGTTTTGCTATAATTTAGTACAACCTCTAATATAGTGAATGAATTTTTCTTTTCTATATTGTTTATTGTTTTTCCTCTGTACCAGCCATTAGCAGGTATAAGACCAGTCAACACTTTCAGAATTCTATATATATTTTATGCTTCGTCGGGTTATTTATTCACATTTTTCTTCTTTTGTTTATACGTGAGATTCTCCCTTGATAGGAGCCTTACTCGATAGATAGCTAAATGTTTTCTCCCACCTCATACATTTTATTAAAATATAACCCAGTTACGAGAAAGAGCCTTTGATTTGCACCCCTTTTTCATTCCTGAAACCGTAAACTCTCTTTTATACAATCGAATTAAGACAACACTTAAATTCCCCCTGAGGTTTTCTTATTTTACAATTCCTCCATGACTGTCCCTATACCAACACAACCTAATATTGAACCTGCATTATCAAATCAAATGCACATTGCCTTAAACCTTTTCGATACTATTCTTAAAACAACCACTACCTGGGTTGAACTCAAATGTTCATGGGTAGTGATTGAACAAGATATAAACATCCAGGAACAGTTGGAAGCTAGAGAACGCCAACACAAAAATCATCCCTAGTTTCCCTTGCCGAAGGTTGACATTTCTCTTTTCTCCACCCTTTACCCACTTTCGGATGCCTAGACATTGTACTTCTAAGCCTTACGTATAGACTTTGGAACAACATCTTTTTGGCACTGTTACCGGGGACCGAAGTTATGAAATATTTTTCCCTGGGAAAATGACATTTTTTTTTTGTTGAAAGTGTTACCCTTTGATAGTGAACAAAGACTACACACCTTTTTAAGGCTTTCCAATATTTCACTTGGAAACTTCACAAATAATAAACTAGCATCCGGTCGAAGGAATACTAGACAAATCCTGGATGGTAAGAAGATTACACCTGTTACCGATCCCAAGAAGATTCTAAAGGTGAGAGGCTTTCACAAGCCAACCTCTACAGTCTATAAACTTAAACACCCACAGCTGAAGACTAAGAGTTCTTCTAAACCTTCAACTTCGTGCAGTCCTCTCTTTGATACTAAATATCTAACCTCAAATTGCTCCGAAGTTAGGAGTGAGATTCATCCGACAATCCCCTTAGTACACAAAGGAAAGGGCCCTTTTGAAAGTTCGTCGACAATTGACATACCATCTTTTCTTTAGTTAAATTTCCCAACCTCACCTAATTCTGAAGAGTGTGTTACACATTCGGTTTCCACAGCCATTGGTTCTCCTGATTTCGTCTCCTGCAAATCTGAGGAACCAAGTCCTCACGTTCCTTATCATTCATCGTCGGATTTTCCTCTTCATGAAGAAAATAAATATTCACTTTTAATTTTCTGAAACCCCCTTTACGACTTTCCAGTAATAACATTGGCAGGTGCCGGAGGGGGAGGTGGAGGGTTTGTCGGAGGAAGTGGTGGAGGTTCTCTGGGGGGAGGAGCTGGAGGTCAAGGGCCTGCCCCTCCTCCCAGAGTTTTTGCTAAAGTATCACCAAGATATGCTCCTTTGGTTTTACCCATCCCTTTAAATGACCTTCCCGAAAATTATATAAAAAAATTTCCAAAATTCACAGGGGAAGGGGATTTGACCATGGTCGAACACATTAATTTATTTGATCAATTCGTAGACATCATAGGTATCAAACATGAAGACGTGTATTCGAGGCTTCTTGTTAAAGCCTTCGAAGGCCAGGTCCAAAATTGGTTTCAGAGTCTACCTGTAGCATCTATCTTGTCCTATGATGCCTTGGAAGATGATTTCCTTAGACAATGGGGCGAAAGAAAGGGCCACCTATATTATTTAACCGAATTTGGGTCTTTAAGAAAAAAGAATTCAGAAACAATTATGGAATTTATTCAAAGATTCAACAAGATGTATAACAAAATCCCAGGCCAGGTTAAACCATCCCAACCCATGGCCAAAGTAACCTTCGCAGGGGATTTTGAGACGGATTTTAAACTCCTTTTGCGAGAAAGAAGGGGGGCCACTCTAAACCAATTGCAGGATGATGCTATAGAAATTGAGTCGAATATGATGGCTTCTGGTAAGCTTAAATCTAAAATAGAAATGAGAAACCGAGAAACCAAAATTCTTTAGAGAACAAGCAGGGTCGTCAGGGTCTAATAAATCCATAGATGACAAAGTAGATGATATGGCCAGGGTAATTAAGGAACTATCTAATAAAATATCCAGAATGGAGATAAAACAAGACAAAGCTGATTCCTTCACCAAAAAGGATTTCAAGAGGAACCCCAACCCCCCGAACCAACAAAGACAGATAAAAAATGAATATCAAAAATACAAGCTCCCCTTAAGAGAGAAAATTTTATAGGAGCGAACGATCTCCAAGATTTTGGAGATTCAGATAATGATGTCATGAACTTTGGTGATGACTACACACAACCATATCTGACTAGAGAAGATTATAAAAAATCCCTAAACACTCAACAACCGTCAGTTAAGGGTGAAGAAAGTGATCATACTGACCTTTGTGGCTCTCAACAAGAAACAGAAATAATAATGGCCAAGATCCAACCTAAGTACAACTTGAGATCTAAGAGTAAGCCCATTTCTACTACTCAACCTAAGAAAATCCTCCCAAGAGGTCGAACTTATGATCCTACTCCAAAAGAGACCCTATTACGTAGCAGCAAAGTGAAACTAGTAAGCACACAAGACTCCGAAGTGGGGAAAGTTGAGACCCAAGCACAAGGAACCGAAACAACTAATAAAATTAAGCCTTCAACCAAGAACATGAGTAATAAAGCGGTCCAGATGAATAAGTTGGAAAGGAAGGATTTAGAAGTCCCAACTAAAGAAACAGACAAGGTGAGCGTAGTTTTCAGTTTTGAAAATGAGATAAATAAAATTAAGATACCAATCCCTCTGGTAGAATTAGCAAAAAAACCCGATTATCGAAAGAAGATTACCAAAGTGATGGGTGTCTCAGAGCTAGAAAGCCAGTTTGACATTTTAAACCTGGAAGATGATAAACCTAACATCACTTTTGGTCCACATTTTGAAGGGGCCAAAGACACTATTGCTCCCTTTTATATTACTTTAAATGTATACGATCAATTGCTACATAATTGCATGTTAGACTCAAGAGCCTCCCATAATGTTATGCCTAAAATTATTATGGACAAATTGGGTCTCTAGATCACCAGACCTTATGGAGATGTTTACTCTTTTGACTCGAGAAGGTTTAAGTGTATGGGAATGATAAAGGATTTAGTAGTTACCCTAGCACAGGTCTTGGTTAAGAGTATCTTGATGGATGTGGTTATTTTCAATTTTCCCCCTAAGTATGGCTTACTGTTGTCTAGGTCATGGGGAGCCAAGCTGGGGGGTTCTCTTTAATTGGATATGACATTCCCCACAATTCCTGTGTTTGGTGGGCAATTTACTCGGTTGTACAGAGAGACGAGGTTAGCGTATACAATAAGCGACCCTCAAAATCTAAACAATTTCCCTATTTACATTGCAGATCAAGATTTAGGAAATTGTATCTTATCTTTTGATGACGGTTTAGATGGTTTTCCATAGGAAAATGATATACAGCAGGAAGATTCAGGTTACATGATAGAGGATCTATGTAGCATCGGTGTATGGAAAAAAAAAAATGACGGTGGCTCATCTTGTGAAGGGGCTGGTGCAAAAGTTCTTTTAGTGGTTCCCAAAGGAAAGTTCATTGTTCCTTTTTCTTACAGAATTTAATGGGATATAGATTATACTAACAATGTATGTGAATACGAAGCATTGGTATTAGGATTAGAGGCTGCCAGGAAGCTAAAAATAAATAACTTAGAGGTATACAGAGATACAAAGTTAATAGTGAAACAAATAAATCAACAGTACCAAGCCAAGCACCCCAGATTAAGATCATACAAGAATTGTGCCTGGGATATGATCGAAAAAAATTTCCCATCTGTAAATATCCACTTCATCCCATGCATAGAGAACTTACATGATGATGCATTAGCTAAAGCAGCTTCAACCTTCACTCCTCCCATGACTTTCAAATTTAAGTATCACATAGAGATCAGACACAGACCATCTGTACCGGATAACATCCAGCACTGGCAGGTTTTTGAAGATGATGAGGAAATTAAGAAGTTTCTTGAAGAAATAGGTAATTTTTTTGAAACCCACGTGGATCAAGAAAACCAGAATGACAATATATGGATCATGCAAGAAGGGTAAGACCCTCAAATCTTTCAAGACAAAATCACAAATCATCGTATGTTGGTCCTTAAAAACAACCAAATTCCAAAAGGATTGATTCCTCTGGAAAGACTTTTTGATCAAAACGATGTACCTATAAAATATGCCTTACAACCCCAACCAGAAGAAGTGGAGGACTGTGATATAGGAACCAAAGAAGAATCCAGGATGGTAAAAATATCCAAATTCCTCCCTCCCAAAATAAAAAGTAAGTATAAAGACCTACTCAGACAGTACAAGGATGTTTTCTCCTAGTCTTATGATGAGTTAAGGACATACAACACTTCTGTAATTGATCACAAGATACCTCTAAAGCCTGGGGTCAAACCATTTAGGAAAAATCTTAGACAGATCAACCCCATTTTGTTACCTGTGATCGAAAAAGAAGTTAAGAAACATTTAGATGCGAAAATAATAGTACCTCTGAGATATTCATATTGGGTAGAAAACATGTTCCTAGTCAGGAAAAAGAGTGGGGAAATCAGATTATGTGTGGATTTCAGAAATCTAAATAAGTTGTCTCTTAAGGATAACTATCTGCTGCCCAAAATGGACCATGTGCTAGAAAAGGTAGTTGGAGCCAACTGAATGTCTATGATTGATGGGTTCTCTGGTTATTATCAAATCACTACACCATGGGGTACGTTCATGTATGGTAAAATTCCTTTTTTTTTTATGAATGTCGGGGCCACGTTCCAATGTGCTATGGACATCACTTTCATCAGTGAAAGGGATATGTTTGTAGTCATTTATCTTGACGATTTGACGGTTTTCTCTAAAAATGACGAAGAACACTTGATACATCTTAAACAGACATTCGAAAAATGTCGCAGGTTTGGTCTATCTTTAAATCCAAAGAAATCACATTTTGCCATGCAGGAAGGCAATATTTTGGGTCATATCGTATCTAGGGATGGAATCATGATTGATCCTAAGAGGATTGAAGTGATAGATACTATAAATATTCCTAGAAATGTAAAAGATATTCAATATTTCTTAGGAAGAATAATTTTTCGCTGAGATTGTAAAACTAATCATAGGTATGTTGAAAAAGGATAGCGAAGTAAAATGGACAACTGAGGCCAAAGCGTCATTCGCACAAATTAAGAAATTCATAAGCGAGGCACCTGTGTTAGTAAGCCTCGACTATCTAAAATATTTTCTTATTTTCTCATTTTCCTTCGAACACACGATTGTCGTGGTGCTCCTACAAAAGAACGAAGAAGGTTTCGAACAACAGATCACCTTTTTCAACAAGATCCTTAGAGATGAAAAACTAAAGTATGATATAATAGAGAAACAAGTGTATGCCATGGTAAAATTATTAAAGGAATTTAGAACATATGTACTACACTCCATGATAATTGCATACGTACCTACCAGTTCTATGAAATATATTTTGGTACAACCAGACAACGATGGAAAAAGAGGGCGATGGCTTGCCAAAATCCAATAATTTGATCTGGAAGTCAAACCTACCAAATTGATAAAGGGACAAGGCCTGGCCAAACTCTTAGCTGAGTCAAATTTCAAAGACCTAGGTATCAATTGCCTGTAGGAAGGTGACGAAGACATGAACCTAAATGAGCTAAATGAGCAAATAGGCCCAAACAAGATCAAAGAGAAGTTCATATCATCAGGCTAGTACAGAGACATAGTATCATACCTACTAACTCTAAAATGCCCAAATGAGCTATCACCATCAAAATCCAGGACTTTAAAACTCCATGCGGTTAAATATTGTATCGTCGAAAGTTGGCTATATTGGAAAAGATCCACTCGGTTTCTTGTTAGTCTGTTTAGTTGAATCAGAAACTCAGTGGGTTATAAACAAATTTCATGAGGGAGTCTATGGGAGGCATCATGCTTGGAGAGCTATAGCTTACAAAATTATGAGGGTTGGGTACTACTGGTAAAAACTTTTCTCAGACGTTAATGACAAAGTCCAAGCCTGCAACCCTTGTCAACTATTTGCATGTAAACAGAAGCTCCCGGCACTACCTTTAGATCCAGTCAAAGTTGAAGCCCCATTTCAGCAATGGGGTCTAGAATTCATAGGAGAGATTAATCCCCATTCTAGTGCTCAACAAAAGTTATATTAACTGTGATAGATTACTTTACTAAATGGGTGGAAGCCATTCCAACCAAAAGGGAAAAAAACTTGGTGGTAATCGATTTCTTAGAAGACAACATTTTGTCTAGATTTGGTTTCCCTAGAAAGATAGTTACATACAATGCCCAATCTTTTAAATCTATGGCTATGATCAACTTCTGTCAAAAGTAAAACATCATTCTTGGCCATTCCACAACGTATTACCCCCAAGGAAATGGATTGGCCGAGTCATCTAACAAGAGCCTGGTAAATATAATCAAGAAAATATTGGATGAAAACAAAAGGTCTTGGCATGTGCACTTAAAATATGCATTGTGGGCAAATCGCATAAGCAAAAAAAGGTCTATCAGCATTTCACCTTTTCATATGGTATATGGGACAGATGTTGTGTTACCTATAAACCTAGCGCTTCTAGTGATGAATTTATGGCAAGATCAAAATGAACAACCCAATCATGTCACCAGGAGGATAAACCAGTTGATTGAGGTTCAACAACATAGGGTCGAAGTAGATGAAAATTTGCAGAAGTACCAAGATGACATGAAGGTATTATTCGACCACAGAGCAAAGGACAGAGATTTCCTCCCAGGTGATTTACTATTAAAGTGGGATGCAAGAAGGGAAGAAGAAGCTAAACACGGTAAATTTGACCACCTCTGGTATGGTCCATTCAGAGTCTCGGCTCTGGAAGGAAAAAATTCTTTCCTAATGGAAAATATAGATGGTGAAATCCTCAACACCTCTGTCAATGGGCATTATCTGAAGCATTATATGACATAATAGTCGCCTAAAAAAAAAAAAAAGAAATTTTGTATACTTATATATATATTTTGTATACGTATATATATTTTCATTTACGCATTGCTTTTGATTTTCTTGTTTCTTTCATGAACTTTCGACACCTTTCGTATTTCAGATAGCCCCGATAAATTTCGTATTTGCCTCTTACAGGATACTAGCTACACACAAAACAAATAGGAGAAATAAACCGAAATTTGGTGTCAGAAATAAATCGACAGGTGATACCCAAGATTTTTGATATTGTGCAAAGAAAATGAAATGACAAGGTAAAGATGATATTTCCTAAAAGACATGTTCTAAAGGACTATTAAAGAAAACCAAGGTAACCTCATCCAGACAACAACATCGTCCGAACTAATAAATAACAAAGTTGTTTCCTTGTTTAATCGTTTACGAAAGAATAAAACAAATTGAACGATTCATTCAAATTAAAGTAGTCAGTCAAAGTAAAGCACCCGAAAAAGAGTTACAAGAGTTAGTTTCTAATTTTTGACTTCTGTTTTTCAGACCGTGAGTCATTACTTGTCACCCTTTTTTTTCCTTGGGTTTACCTTTTAAAAAGTCAACACATTTCCATTTCGCATACGAAGGGATAAGAGATTTCATTCCAACCTCATGATCTTCACAGAAGATTGTGGAAAGAAAGCGGTTCTTCAAAACTCCTCGGTCCCCTGCTAAACGAAGGGATGCTTAAATTGATCCTAACTTTCCTAGGTTTTTCAACAATTTTGGAGGATTGAGGATTGCTAAAATAGAATTCCCTAAGAAAGTTATTTTCCCTTTTTCCCTGAGAACGAAGGTGTTGTGAAGGTCAAGGGAATATTGGTACCGAGTAATAAAAGTAAGTTGACAGACCTATAATGCAAAATATTACATAGATATCAACCCTGATACAAACTGATTTCCCCCATCTTCGCGCTCTAAAAAAGAAAATTTTAAGACAGGTGGTGAAAGGAAATTTAGAAATGATTGCCCCCATCTAGTCTAAGAGATGATGAAAGGAAATTCAGAAATGATTTCCCTCATCTCGGCATTTAAGTGCACAAATATATTCCGAAGCGGTGAATGGAAATTCAGTAAAATGGTCCAGATAACTTCACCGGGGTACTGAACAGGCTCGCTGGCAGTGAAGCAATATCTAAGATATCTGTAAGGTTGTTATACATGAATATCACTCTACTCTGGTAACCAATTCTTTTTAAAAACCTGATCTACATCCCAAGTTCAGACAGGGCTACCTCATAGCCACAAGAATCTGTTGGGTCTCCTAGAATTGTTTTGATTGTCTTAAGGTAGACCTAAATTTAGTAACAGGAAAGGGAAAGTCATGAAAGGGACTACAACTAAGTTCAAAAAGAGTATCTGAGCTTGAAAACATTTTCAAGGTAAAAAACGAAGTCTCTTTCCCCTCCGATACCCTATTCTAAGGAACCTTTTCACCTGATTGAAGCTATTGACTCCATTTACCCAATATCGACACATGGTCTACTGTTCTTTCCATCTTACAAGAAAATGGGATCCCTAGTTGGATCCTATGTTGGAGCTTCCTTTGTTTTTTATAGCCCATCTCGAATTTCATGTCTCAATGCTCGAAATTCAAAGATGGTTTTCGTACTTTCCATATATGGTTTCAAAATCTCTGAAGTCTTATCACGCAAGAAGCGATAATTATTTTACTCTCGAGGCAAGTTCTACTTTTCGTCAAAAAATTTCCCCCTTTATTCTACCTCGGGATTTCGTATGTCATATTCTATAGATCACATAGTTCACAAGTCCCGAGCAACAAAACGGTGAAATCGCTTTAAAATTTTGCCCAGGGAAATAATGAGAGTAAAATTTTCCTAAATCACGATTAAACATCATCGGGTTTTTGCGCTTCGGCATTCACTAAATCCAAAAGTCCTATTTTCGTAACCCCGATAGCCGAAACCATGAATTCCTTATTTTAGCAACCCGTGTCAAGGTTAAAGATAAAAGCTAAGCCATGGTTAAGTTATGTCGTCAATTTGCCACTCAGTGTGTTCTCTTTTAAAAAGCTACATTATCTAAGCCCTAAGTCACGAAGTTGCGATAAAGATATGAACATAATTAATTAAAAACTTAATCCGAGTTTATCTTCCATTTTAATTAAAATGTATTATCGCGATCTTGCGGTTTCGCAGCTCGACATGTAAACTTCCTAGAAAATATACCTTCGAAGCTTCGAGTTATGATATGGAGAATATAAATAATTACGTAATTAATTAAGCGCCTAATCACAATTATGTTTTCATTAACCAAAGTGAATCATCGTAATTTCAGGTGTTAGAGGTTCAAAGGGTTAAAGAAAAAATTCTTGATACAACGAGTACCGAAAGATTAATTAACTTTTGTAAAACTGGATTAATTAAGCTAAATCAGTATCTCCCATGTTTTGATGCTTGGACAATTTACGAGGCAGTCTTAATTCTTCTTTACGCCAACTGACATTTCGAACCACCAAAATTTATAGAATTAATTAGATACAAGGTGAATCGACAAATAAATATTGGGTTTTTATTCCTAAATTTATTTTTAAGCTTGATTTGATCGTTCTGTTCTTAAAAAGTACCGAGTTTTCGAATATATAAAGTTGTTATTCGTTATAACAAATTCATTTCTATATTATGCAGAACACACTTTTTCAGCGAGCTAACTTCTGTATGTATACATATTTTTATCGTAGAAGAGCTAAAGCAGGATCTCCCGTCATGGCCCCATGAAAAACATCTAAAGCCAGCATTGAGGTCTTAGTACAAGGTTCAAACAACGTCGTTGATACTTCACCTCAAAGTGTCGACTCTGTCCCAAACTGGTCATTCATTTCTGATGTTCTGTAGGCCAAATTAGTGGATTACTCTGATTATTCCAGTGACAATGAAAAATATGACACAACCACCAAATATAATATCGTCATTCAATCGGGAATGCATAAATTAGTGGCCAGGCCACGACTTCTCCCCTACTATGATATGGTCTGATGGGCATTAGACCATGTGGACATACCAACCAGAACCATCATGAATGAGCAGAAGGTCACCATCGGGACTTTCAAACCTGAACAATTGCAAGCTATGTACAAGTTTCCCACAGGGTCCAACCTTACATATGATGTCAAATTCTTGGAAAAGTTCAAACATAAGGAATGTGTGCAGTATGACAAGACTATGTCTAGCTTAATAAGAGATTGGGTTTCGCACCCTGCAAAGTTCAGGGCAGATAAAATGGTATATATTCAATAGCTTCCTTGGAACCACAGTTCAAGTATGTAGCTATGATGACATGTAGATTATATGAGAGAGATGACACCTCACATTTATTTATTCAATGGGTGCCTCTAATACATCAAGTCCCCAAAGGCAGTTCCTTCGACTAGGTGAAAATGTTGTCTGATAGCTTGACCAGTCGGGTTACAGAGTATCGGGCACAAAAAGAGAGCGGAAAGATTTCTTTATTTTTTATGTCTGCATACATTATGGACGTCATGTGCTTTCTAAAACTATTTCCCTTAATGAGTTGGAGTTGGTCTCCAACATAGGTCGAGCCCATCCATGTCTATCATTTGAAATTGTTGAAAAACAAAGCGGCAGATTCCATATATGAAATATTCAACTGGGTGATGGTACCGCTACATGTCACTATTTTCGGCCACCCACCACCTAGGATCTCAAATAGTATAATGATGAATTTGAGAAATATATCTTACTGGTATGTAGAAGTCGATCTCTCATATTTCATAGTTTTTGGGGCTTTCATTCACCTGCATGCATTGCCATTATTTATCCCCAACAATATGGCTTGTCATGAAGTTTCTAGACAAACAGTAATTGGTGGCATAAGGAAGGAGCTTAAGGGATACTCAAAGAAGGTATGTCCACCTTTTCCTTGTCATTTAAATTCATATTTTTTGTTAGTTTTTGGGCATGATAAAGCTGAGGCAACAACCTTGGAAGACCTAAAATTGGTCCTTATTGAATTCAAGAAGCACGATCCATAAAGGGTCATGAGTAATCATTTGGCCAGTTGCGGACTCAAGAGATTTGAACGTGAAAATTTGCCCTCGGATGACATTTTCCAAGGCATAAGATATTATGCCGATATTTTATCTCTGATACAAACCTTGACACCTGAAGAGAGGGCCGATGTTCTAAAATTCTAGGAACATCGATGCAGTTGTCTTCCCGCAGTATTGTGGGGTGAGAATCCGAGTACAGTGGAGGTCAAACAAAAAGATGTCGAAGGCTCCAAGGATGAAACTCTCGATCAAGAAAAACACCAGGATGAGGTAGAGCAAACTAAGATTTCAAAATCAAAGATAAAGACTCCCGACCGACTGAAGAAGAAGACTCTGGTTACTACTCCAGGAAAATCAACGAAGAAAATCGGAGATCCTATCGCATCCGTTACTCCCTTGCAGACAACTCAGGGAAATATTGATGTAGGGTGGATCTTAAATGAAGAATTGAGGACTATAAGGGTGGAAGAGCTCCCTTCAAATGAGTTCTTATTTGATAAGAAGAGAAAGGTAGTGGTAAAGAGAGAATTCTATCAGGAAGGGGAATCGACACCCAAGAAATACAAAGTATTGACTAATGGGAAGGACAGGAATAATGAACAGTTCACGACGGAAATAGCTGGGACATTAGGGGCATATTCCACAACGATCCAATTTTCAGTCGGGGTTTTGAAAAAGCAGCTGAATTAAAAAAATCGCCTCATTAAATCCCTAGAATCCAGACTAGCCACAACAGTGGAGGCTGCCAAAGACCAGGCGAGTGTAGGAATAGAGCAAGCAAGGTTGGCCGATAAAAGTGAGATAGAGTTGCTCAAGACTAAGCTCAAACAAGCAGAGCTGGTGGTTCAGAATGGTCATATGCAAGTGGGCCAGCAGAAAGATTTGATCGGACAACTATAGGCTAGAGTGGAAATCACCGAAAGTAAGTGATAAATATTGGTATGTTCTAGTGCCAGGTGATGGAGATTTAGAGTAGAGTTTCTGTGGCCCGGTGAAATTTACTCGTCAAGGTAGAGGTGATTTGGGACAACTGCCTACTGGTTAATCAAGTTTTGGAAGATTTATCTATTAGAGAAAGAGAAGCTGGAGCAGCACGAGTCACTTTTCAAGAAGTTGTGATAGCTACAAACAACAAGGAATTGGGAAGTATTCCCAGGTTTCCCATTTCGGAGCAGACCAGAGGAAACATTCTATTAAAAGAATGGGAGCACAGCATCTCAGAAGGTAAGATTCAAGCCAAGAGGGTAATGAAATCCTTAGAAGAGGATTTTAGTTCTATAGATGGTAATCTTCTAGGCATTGTTAGTGAAGGTAATGCCAAGACATTTACCCAAATGAATATGGCGAAAATCTCATTTGATTTAAAGGAAAAAGAGGAAAGAGATTCGGCAGAGATCTCACAAGTGACTATGGAAGACATAGTCCAAATAGATAAATGTATGATTAAACCAAGTGTGCAATTGTGTGCCATAGACATCATAGACAGACAGATGGAAGAAAGGTTACCACAATTAGCCCGAGATTGTTACTCATTTGAAGCCAATTGTCAAGTAGAACCGTCAAGGCTGATATCTTGGCTGGTTGAAAGATGCGTCATTTGTACCAAGCATGCGCGAGGACAAGCTTCTGGCACCAAATAAAGACAGAGAAGAAGAAATGGAGCGATTGCTCTCCTCCCTATCATAACTAAAAATTTTGCAATGATTGAGATTCCATCTTATTGTAAAACTGTATAAATATACCATAGAAAGAAAGAAAAAGGGCTGGACCTTTTTGTGTTGATTGTAACAGAGCTTTTACATTTTGAGAGTTAATATAAAGCAAATCCGAAGATTCTCAATTCCGTCACGACTGTGTTATGAGTTTTTTTTCTTCTATCTCATATTTCGTTTCATTTCATATTCATATCTGATGAATGGTTCGTTATAATTTAGTACAACCTCTACTATAGTGATTGAATTTTGGTTTTCTATATTGTTTACTATTTTTACTATGTACCTGTTATCAGCAGGTGTAATACCAGTCAACACTTTCATCATTCTATATATATTTTATGCTTCATCGGATTATTTCTTCACATTTTTCTTCTTCTGTTGATACATGAGATTCTCCCTTGATAGGAGCCTTACTCGATAGACAACTAAATGTTTTCTCCCACATCATAAATTTTATTAAAATATAACCCAGTTACAGGAAAGAGCCTTTTATTTGCACCCCTTTTTCATTCCTGAAACCGTAAACTCTCTTTTATACGACCGAATTGAGACAACACCTAAATTCCCCTTGAGGTTTTCTTATTTTATTGTTCCTCCATGACTGTCCCTGTACCAAAACATCTTAATATCGAACTTGGATTATCAAATCAAATTCACGTTGCCTTAATCCTTTTCGATACTACTCTTAAAACATCCACTACCGAGGTTGAACTCGAACGTTCATGGGAAGCGATTGAACAGGATATAAACATCCAGGAATAGTTGGAAGCTAGAAAATGCCAACACAGAAATCATCCCTGGTTTCCCTTACTGAAGGTTGATGTTTCTCTTTTCTCCACCCTTTACCCATTTTCGGATGCCTAGACACTGTACTTCTAAGCCTTAAGTACAGACTCTGGAACAACACCCACCCACAACATGTGTACAGACCCTATTTCTTAGTCGTTGGTTTGGAAATAGCGTAGGTAGTGTAGGACTTGATATAATTGTTGACCTCCTATCAAATTTTTGACCAGTAGAAATGTTTCTGTAGCATCGTCACTATCTTTTTGATTTCAAAGTGTCCTACCACCTGACTATAGTGGGATTCCTATATCATTTTCACATGCTCACTTGCTGGAATGTAGATATGGCCTAGATGACACAAAAACCCATCTTGAAGATGGAAATTATCAACAACTATGTTTGCATCCAGCATTTGGTAGATGGTGGTGAAGTTTGGGTCTATCTCATAGAGTTGGGGCCATCCAGAGGTGTCATGGCTGCAAGATTCTAGAATCTTGGTGAGTGTCGCGATTGGTGGTCTACTAAGGAGATCAACAGCGTCGTTGGTGCTTCCTGTTTTATACTTGATGCTGAGGTGGAATTCTTGTAAGTATGTGGATCACTTTTGATGGTGGTCATTCTATAATTTTCCATGTGTCTGCATGAACTACAGTGGCTTATGATTAGTGTGGATGACTATTTCCTTCCCAAGAATGTAATGTCTCCACTGGCTGCAGGATTTCACAATGGAGTACATTTCTTTGTCGTAAGTAGGGTACTTATGAACATCATTTGATAGTGTATCACTATGATAGGCTATGGGGTGGCCATGCTAAGTGAGAATGATTCCCACAACATAGTCTGAAGCATATGTCTTGATCTCAATTGGCTTTTTCAGGTCTAGTAGTGACAGTATTGTGGATGATCACAAGAACTACTTCAAATCATAGAATTCTTATTGTTGGGACTGGCCCCACACAAATGTTTCCTCACCACCACCCCTAGTTATTTGTTGAGGGCCCATAAAATATGGGAGAATCCCAATAGGAACCTGTGGTAGATATGAAGCTCAATGAGTGTGGTTGGGGCTGGCCAGTCAAAGATGACTTGGATCTTGGCTGGATCCATATATACTCCATGTTGATCAATGATGTAGCCTAGATAATGGGCCCTATCCATGCTGAAGGAGAATTTTTCCAAGTTGGCATATAGCTTATGCTGCCCAAGACTTGTTGTAAATGAGAATGTCATCCAGAAACACCACTACAAAATTATTGGTGAATGGTCACAGGATATCATCCATCATCCTCATGAAAGTGGTTGGATCATTTGTCAAACCAAAGGGCATGACTAACCATTCAAAAAGGCCTTCCTTTAACTTGAGGTGATATTTCATACATCTCCTTGTTCTATCAGGACCTGGTGGTAGCTAGACTTCAAATCAATATTACTGAAGTATTTGCCCCCCATGAGTTGATCAAGGAGGTCATAGATTCGGGGAATTGGGTACGGGTTTCTGACTGTGATTTTATTCAAGGTCTAATAACCAATGATGAGTCATCAGGTTCCATATTTCTTTTCTACCATCATGATTGGGCTCCTGCAAGGTGATGAGCTAGGACATATGTTCCCCTTGTGGAGCAGTTCTTGGATCTGTCACTTGATCTCCTCATTCTCTAACATAGAGCGATGATAGACTAGCCCATTGGGAAGCGATGCGTCGGGGGTTAGATCGATGGCATGCTTGACCTAATAGTGCAAAGGTACCCCAGTAGGTGAGGAGAATATATCCGAGTATTCTTCGATGACCTTATCTACTTGCTTCTACTGTGTGGATAGGTCATCTATAGAGACCCTAGATGTGCTTGTGATATTTTTCTCATTCCTATATTGAATCATGAAGAATACAAACTTCCCCTTCTTAGAGATGAACTTCTTGCATTACTTGGCAAAGATTAAGAAAATAGCACTAGGTGGGACTGCCTCAGGTATCCTGTACATTTTCCTGTTCAAAGTACTAATAACACTACAAGGCCTAGACTCATATGTAACATGATGTTTCCATAAATAAGGTTGGCCCAAAAGAACATCACAAACTTTGAGAGGAGCAATATCACACAATACCTCGTCTTTTAAGGGATTGATGTCGTACTCCAGTCGACACTTGTTGGTTGTGGAGCCTGATTATCTTCCTGATTCAGAGGTCCTTTCTTTTAGCTGTGTTTATACCCCATGAAGTATTTACACCCCAGAAGTATGTACACTCTTCCACGCAGGGAGTGCAGAGGGGGGGTACCCCTCTGCGGGGTCCGGGGGGCCTATCCCCCCGGCTCGGGGATCTGGGGGCAAGTGGGCCCCCAGCGGGGGTTCGGGGGCGAAGCCCTCAAAGCAAAAATTTCCTTGTAAAAGTATATTGTAATTTCATTGTAAATCTGGACTGTTCATTATAAGGTCACAGATCTAACGGTAGAGATTATGTTAGGGTTTTTTTCCCTAGAAGGAAACCCTCTTTTATGAGGGAATTGTATTACGGCTATGGATGATGGTGAATATTGTATTCTAAGAGGGGATATTGTGAGAGAAAGAAGAGGAAGTTACAGCGGGTTTTGCTATAGGTTGTATCCCTTCATTTGTTGGATAATAATAAAGGAAGGACCTGGCAATTTCTCTGGTGGACGTAGCCCACACTAGGTGAACCACGTAAATCTGTGTCTCTCTTGTATTGTGTGTCTTCTGTGTTTGTTTCTGCATTTGTTTTATTTTATTTCTCTGCGGTCCTATTTTTCTAACAACATTGTTGGGTGAAACAGAGATCGCTTCCTTGGTGGATCCATCCAATGGTGTAGGGTTGTGTGTGTGATGTTTTTGGTAGGGCCAACCACTTGAGAACCTATGTTGAGATGAGGTTCTTTTGTCTACCACTATAAATGATGAAGTGTAGTGGGGTGAATTTTACCCACGTATGTGAATGGAAGAGGTGCTCTCCTTTGTTTGGCTCATCAGGATGGAGCTTGGTGGTAGCAACGGTGGCACTGGGTTCCACGTCAATGATCCATCTTCCCCTTTCTGGTTCTGATTTAGAGTCATAACCCACATCTTATTCAAAGGCTTTCACTCCAGCCACCAATGACTGTTCAGAAGTCAGCAGTGTTATTCCAAGGGCTCTTATTTTCACCACTTTCCAGTATCTTTCTTTGTCTTTCCAGTGTCCTTCTTTTATTGTGTCTTGAACTAGTTGTCCTGATACTGTCCATATTTTCTTTGTCCTTTTCTCTGTGGGTTGGGGTGGCCCTTCCCTAGATTTTGCTGTGAGGGGTTCCCGTGTACCAAATTGTCACGTCTTTTGTTTGAGATTCTGCTCGATTTTGACGACATATTGGTAGGTCATGCCCAAGAATGAGATGTCAAGAAATTCCATTTTATCCTGGATGTATATATGCATAGCACCACGATTCTTGAGCACCATATGTTTCTATGAATATTTGATACCCAACTTGATGTGCAAGGTATGGAAGATATTTGTGAACTCTAGCACTTCTTCATCTCTTTCTTGCCACAGTGTGGTCCATTTGGTATACAAGTCATAATAACTTCCAATAGGGTATTATTGTTCCTTAATAACATCCCTAAAGGATTTGCAGGTGGTCATGATTGTAAATAATGAGGGTTCCTATGTTTCCTTTATTGAATTGGTGTTCATCACCTCCTTTGGGACTCACAACATGGTCTAATAGCCTCCTATGGATCCATTAACTCTGGCAGTGATGAGTTTACCAATCACCCATGGGTTTTTGTCTAATGGCAGCCATACTACCACTAAATTGGTATTAGAGAGAAAGGTTACGGGTTCGAGTCCTCTCAAATGGTGTCAAGTATCTCAGTTGTTGTTGAGAGCCCTCAGTCGGTGCTGGGGGGAGATTGTTGAATTGGTGTTCATCACCTCCTTCGGGACTCGTGACATGGTCTAACAGCCTCCCGTAGAACCATTAACTCTGGTGGTGATGAGTTTACCAATCACCCGTGGGTTTTGGTCTAATGTCATCCGTACTACCACTAAATTGGTTCACGTTGGGTTCACCATGTGTTGTACAACTGAGAGGGAGGGTGAATCAGTTGTTACACTACTTAAACAATTATGCTTATTTTAAACTCTTTACAAAGCACTTAATGGCAATCACATTAAAGTAGGGAAATAGGTTATAGCACATTCAACATCAATCACACATATGAGATACACAAGGATAGATGTTTCTGGAGGAAACCCATAAAGGGTAAAAACCTCTTCTTCTTTATATGATAAGTAATCTTTACATTCTTTACATTATCATACATATGAGTACCAACTCATAATGAGGCTGCAACCTCTGTTTTGCAAGATGCTACTTGTTGAGAGCACCAAATCTCTAGTTTCTCTAGCACCAACTAGAAGGAAGCACCAACTCCCTAAGTGTTCCAGCACCAACTGGATGGAAGCACCAACTTCCAATCATACAAGCACCAACCTGTAAAATAGAGAACAACAGTTCTCCCTTGCACCACCCTGCCACCCTGATTTTTTTGGCTGCAACTAGATGGAAACTACATCTCCCTGTGTTCAAGCACCCACTTGAACCTCTGAGGAAAACAATCCTCCCTAGCACTTCCCTTCCTCCCTAATTTCTCTAGATGCAACCAGATGGAAACTACAACTCCCTCTATTCAAGCACCCACTTGAACCTATGAGGATAATAGTCCTCCCTAGCACCTCCCTTCCTCCCTAACAAATAAATTTTGTTAATGAACTTATCACAGTGATACAATTTTTATCATTGGCTTACCAGACTTATCATTGTTCTTCTACTCTGAGCTACTCTATCTACATCATTGTCTTTTGCACACCCCTCTATGCTTTATGTTCTTTTTCTATTATGCATTGTGTGTCATCTCAACTTGATCCGCCATTCCTCTGCTCTCTATTTTAGTCGTTGCATGCTCCTCCTTCTACACTCCTCAATCCCTCACCACAATAGCAACCCATATTTTCTTTGTTCTGTGTACTTATAGTCTCTGTGTGCCTTCTGCATGCTCTCTTGCGATGCTTCTGCATGATCTCTCCATGTCAAGTGCTATGCCTGATCATCATCACAACTCTTCAATTTCTCTGGCAGTTAGATCCATCTCTCAATCACCTCTTCGAACAATCTTCATTCCACTAGCAGATTCCTTGAGACTCTTCAACTTCTCTGGAAATCTCTCAGAAGTCTCTTCGAGTCTTCTGGAAGAAACTATCAGTCATTTCTAGTAGTTACACTCTGAAGTGCAATAGTATCCCTCCGATCTTATTTAAATTCATTTGCACCATTGAATTGACTTCATTAAATCTTACATTCATTTCTTTGTTTCAACATTTTGACATTCGACAATTTGGCATTCTTGTCATCAAGTGTCTCGACACTCTAGGTCGTGAACCCTGAAATGGAGCTTGGTTACACTAGCTCCTTCCTCCATCTTCCGTCAATGTGACCAATGGATGTGACCACAGCCTACACCAAAAAGGTGTTTTCGCATTTCGGCGATTCCTGTTGCGAGGCATCTTGACTCTGCAAGTCGCAGTCCTGGAAAATTTGAAATGGAGCTTGTCGCTTCAAGCTTTTTCCCTACAGCTCTTCGACGGTGTGACCACCATTGGTGACTGAGTGATTATCCTTAAAGTTCTTTTGTGATTTTTCTTTTTGACACTTCGGCGTTCCTGTGGCGATGTGTTCTTGATGATCCGTGTCCCAGTATCCAAAGCTCTGAAATGGAGCCTGGTTGCACTAGCTCCGATCATTTTGGCAATTTGCATTTCGGCCTTTTACTATTTTTGTGATGAAGAGTCTCATCACTTGACTCTTCCAACTCCTGGTATCTGAAGCTCTGAAATGGAATCAGATCAACTGTCCACACCCTCGATTATTCAACGGTTATTCTCTTCCCTAGGACTTCATCCTTCAAGACTTTGGAGGAGTGATAGTGATAAAATTCCCGAAGCAAAAACTCTGGGAGTGAGGTCAGTCTTGCATCACTCGATGAGATGTCTTGACTTGAGTGGTTTCCACGTGTCACTCAGAATTGTGAGTTCCAGTGGCCTGAAATGCCAAAACAACTTGACACTTGTTGTTGTCTGATTGTGTCACGTGTCATGATCTTCCATCTGTCCTTTCTTACATGGTATGCCACATTAACCTTATGGATCTGTTGGTCCAAATCACTTCACAATTTTTGATATCATGATTTCGACATTCTTGAAGTGAAAGTTCTCGACACCTTCAAATGTTGATATGTGAAACTCTAAAATGGAGTCAGGTCAGCTTTTTGGATTTTCGCACTTCGCAACTTCGGGACTCCTATGAGGAATCTCGACACTTGACTTATCCATCTCTTGGTAGCTGAAACTCCCTAATGAAGTTATATCAGCGGTCCAGAACAAACCTCGATTTGACAACTAAGGTTATTTTTTGATTTCACATATCACGAGTTTGAGACTCCTGTTGTGAAGGTCCTTGACATCTCCATCTCTCAGTATTCAAAATCCTAGTAGCCAACACTCTGAAATGGAGTTTGACCAACACTTTGATCTTTCCATTCGATCATTGTTGTGCTGCTGGTCTTCCTTTCTTTCTTGTTTTCCATCAAATGAACAAGCAGACCTTCGCACTGCATTCAACTCTACGTTAATTCCTCCTGATCTTACTTTGTTCATGTTTTGCCATCGATGCATACTCTGATCTTTCCATCAATGACAAGCATACCTACATGTAAAAATTCCAACAATCTCCCCCTTTGCCATTGATGTCAACCCTGAATGACTACACTAATTTGTTTGGACCTCCAATAGTAACATTTGGTCTGAACCACTTCTTTTCTCCACCTTTGATATCAATGTCAAAGAAAACATCCTCCCCCTGAGCTGTTGCAGTATTTTTAGGAGGTATCAAATATTCAATCAATACAAAAATCCCCCTAACAGGATGGACTCTCTTAGGTGTGAGATGGGATGACACCCAACTTATTTTGAAGATATTTAAATGGTGTATTGGCTAGGGGTTTAGTAAATATGTCTACAATTTGTTCTATGGTTGGAATGTAATGGACCTAAATAACCCGATTGGTGACCTGCTCTCTCTGAAAATGGTATTTTATGGGAATATTCTTGGTCTTGGAGTGGAATACAAGATTCTTGGACACACTGATGGCACTAGTGTTATCACAATGAATTGGGATTGGTGCAATGTATTTTACCTCCAAGTCTGCAAGTGTCTGAATCATCCATAATACCTGAGTGCAACAGGTAGCAGCAACAATGTATTCTACCTTTGTAGTCGATAAAGAAATGGACCTTTTCTTTTTACTAAGCCATGCTAATAATGAGTCACCCAGGAAGAATGCTTCTCCACTGGTGTTTTTTCTCTCATCAACACAGTTTTCCCAATCTACATTTGAATAATCAGTTAACTAAAAATTCTGATTTTTGGGATACCACATAACATAAGTCAATGTTTCTTTCAAATACATGAATATCCTTTTGACAACTAGTAAACGACTCTATTTAGGTGTAGATTGATATCTTCCTACCATTCCTACATCATGCATTATGTCTAGGCGATATGTTGTGATGTACAACAGGTTGCCTATCATTGACCTATATGAACTCTGATCAACATCAGGTGAGTCATCATCCTTTCTTAATTTGCAGCCAGTAACCATAGGTGTGCCCAGAAGTTTAAAATCTTCCATTTGAAACATTTTCAACATTTCTCTTAGATATTTTTCTTCAGAAATGAACATCCCTTCATACCTCTGAGTAATTTGCAGACCAATAAAAAATGATAGTTCACCTATCATAGACATTTCAAACCCAGACTCCATGGTAGAAGAAAACCATTTTACCAATGAATCCTTATTACATCCGAAGATGATGTCATCTACATAGACCAACACAATGAGAAAATCATCACCCTCTGTTTTGATATATAGGTTTCTATCAACTGTTCCTCTCTTGAACCCTTTTTCTTTGAGATACGTATCCATTCTATGATACCAGGCATGAGGAGCTTGTTTTAATCAATATAAAACTTTCTTCAGCTTGCATACTAAGTCAGGGTTATCATATAGTTCAAAACCCTCTGGTTGTTCCATATAGACTTCTTCATTTAAATCTCCATTTAGAAAAGATGACTTGACATCCATTTGATAGAATTTAAACCTTTTATGAAAATCACAGGCAAGAAATATTTAGATAGCTTCCAACCTTGCTACGGGCACAAATGTTTCATCAAAATCTATTCCTTTTATTTGAGCATAGCCTTTATAGACCAATCTTTCTTTGTTCCTAGTAGATTGTCCCTGCTCATTCAACTTATTCTTAAAGATTCATTTGGAACCAATGATATTTTTACCTTCCAGTCTCTGAACCATCTCCCACATATTGTTTTTCTCAATCTGATCAAGTTCGTCATTCATTGCTTTAGCCCAATGTTCATCTTTGCTAGATTCATTAAAATTCTTGGGTTCCAACATGGATATGAAAGATATATGTGAATGTTCGGTGTTTTTTATTAGCTTTCTCCTGGTTTGTACACCTTTTTTCTTAGTTTACAAACTTTATCTTGCATTGCTTGGATGTGAACACCACTTCACATCCTCTGTCACACATTTGAATTACAATGAGAAGATTATGTTTCAGCCCATATACAAGTAGAACATCTTGGGATTTTCCTTTTCCATTACTTAAACTCACCATCCCTTTACCCTTTATTTTAACTAGAGCATCATTTACAAAGGTTACATTTCCTGATTTTCTTTCACTTAGGGATATAAAATTACGTTTGTCTCCCATCATATGTTTGGAGCATCCACTATCTATATACCAAGGGTTTTCTTTTCTTTGAGCTGACAACACTAATCCACACTTGTCACTTTCTTTCTTCTTCCAAAACTTGACATTTTCAGTAGGGGAATTCAAATCTGGTTCATAGTTCTTTAATTGACAGTCAACAGATTTATGTCCATAGTTATGACAGATGTAGCATTCAATCTCATTGTTCAATAGGTCAAAATTATTGTTGCAGCGTTGTCTACTCATTGACAGTTGATTATTTCTTGACCTCCTTAGTTGCATGTTCCTAGACTTAATTTGGCAATTTTCAATCTGTGAAGGTTTGTTATTTGGCTGCATCATTCTCTGTTGTCACAAGTATTTATTCCTTTGAAATCTTAATTTCTCATGTCTAAGTCTTAAGGAACAATTTGCAGCTTTGTGAGAAAAGTAAGAATAGTAGAAACAATAGCCATAGAAAAATTCTATGTACCTGGAAAATGGTTGTCTTCTTTGAGAAAATCGATTTCTTCCATGATGATGATGTCTTTTAGTAGGGAGCGCACTATTTATTTTTTCTACAGATTCATTCCTAGCACCTTTTTCCTTACTCTTCCTGGGTGGTTGATTGTCTTCCTTTGTTTCTGCAGGTTTGTTATTGTCATTGGTTGTACATTTGACAAACTTGATGGGTTCTTCGTTTCTTGGCTTGCCACTACTTGATCCCTCTTCATAACCCAAACCAGTTTATAGATTTGGATTCCTTTGTTGATTCAGAATGGTGGCTAATCCTTATAAGGCTTTGACACTTGACAGATTCTGATTATACACGGCTTGAAACTTCTCCATCTCTTTCCTATATTTCACTACTTCTTGTTCTAATGATTCACATATTTCCTTCTTTTCTGATAACTGATGTTTCAGAATGTCTTTGATTTTCATTGCCTCTTCTAATTATATTTTTAGTAGGACATGGTCTTCATCAGGTTCTTTACTTTCTTTCTCGAATTGTATCAGCAAGTGTCTTTGCTTTCTGTTCTTGATTCTTAGTCTGTCAACTTCTTCTAGTCCACTGATCAGTTCTCCTTCCATGTCAACCACAACTTATTCTTCATTAACATCACTCCCTGTGATGTTATTATCATAATCCTCTTTGTCCATAAGTATGAAGTCATTTAGTTGATCTTCAATAGACGAGTAATTGTCTTCATCATCTGAAGGATCATCATCATTGTTTATGCAAAGACTTTTCTTCTTAAGGTTATTCACTTTAAAGAAATTTTTGTGTTTGTACTTCTCTTCATCATCACATGTTTGATCCTTTCCTTTGTGGGGAGATTTATTTGCAAAATGACCTATCCTACCACAGTTGAAACATTTGAAAGGAAGTTTACCTTTGTATTTTTCTAATCCCTTCTTCAGTCTCTTCACAAATTTTTCTTCAATTTCATCAGGCTCATAATCCTCATTCTCGTCTTCCTTAAATGATGCTTCTCTGGAAGTGGGTTTATCTTTAACTATTCTCATTTCATATGCTGTCAATGTTCCTAGAAGTTGATCAAACTCCAAGGTTTTTAGATCATTTAGTTATTCTATAGCAGATACCTTCGGATTGAACCAATTTGGGAGAGATCTCAATATTTTTTGAACTAAATAAGGTTCCTCAATTGTTTCACCAAGTTCTTTCATTGCATTTACCATTTCTTCTACTCTCAGAAGGTATTTTCCAACAATTTCATTTTCATTCATATTCATTTGTTCAAACTTCATTCTATAGGTTTGAATCTTGGCATCCTTTACCTTCTCATTACCTTCATAACTATTAATGAGTTTGTCCCACATTTCTTTGGTAGTTCCTAGATGCATAACTTTTACGAATTCTTCTTCTGTAGCCCCACTCAAGATAGCATTCATAGCCTTAGTGTTGAAGCTAAATTCTAGTTTGTCATCCTTATTAGCTAGTACAATTGGCTTTACATAACCAGTATCTACCACATCCCAAACATCTACACCTAAAGCCATTATGTAGGTTCACATTCTAACTTTCCAGAAGGCAAAATTTGTTCCATTGAATAGAGGGGCCTTATTGGTTGAATTTCCTTCATGGCTTGGCATGTTTAAGCTCTGGGATCTACCTTTAGATAAAAGGGGACATCTCTGATACCACGTGTTGTACAACTGAGAGGGGGGGGGTGAATCAGTTATTCTCGTGCTTAAACAATTATGCTTATTTTAAACTCTTTACAAAGAACTTAATGAAAATCACATTAAAGGATAGAAATAAGCTATAGCACATTCAACATTAGTCACACATATGAGATACATAAGGAAAAATATTTCCGGAGGAAACCCATAAAGGGTAAAAACCTCTTGTTATTTATATGATAAGTAATATTTACATTCTTTACATTATCATACATATGAGCACAAACTCATAATGAGGCTGCAACCTCTGTTTTGCAAGTTGCTACTTGTTGAGAGCACAAACTCTCTAGTTTTTCTATCACCTACTAGAAAGAAGCACCAACTCCCCAAGTGTTCTGGCACCAACTGGATGGAAGCACCAACTTCCAATCATACAACCACCAACTTGTAAAACAGAGAACAATAGTTCTTCCTTGCACCACCCTGCCACCCTGATTTTTCTGGCTGCAACCAGATGGAAACTACATCTCCCCGTGTTCAATAACCCACTTGAACCTCTGAGGAAAACAATCCTCCCTAGCACCTCCCTTCCTCCCTAATTTCTTTGGCTACAGCCAGATGGAAAATATAGCTCCCTATTTTCAAGCACCCACTTGAACCTCTGAGGACAACAATCCTCCCTAGCACCTCCCTTCCTACCTAACAAACAAATTTTATTAATGAACTTATCACAGTGATACAATTTTTATCATTGGCTTACCAGACTTATCACTGTTCTTCTACACTGAGTTTCTCTCTCTTCATCAGTGTCTTCTGCACACTCCTCTACACTTTATGTTCTTCTTCTATTATGCAGTGTGTGTCATCTCAGCTTGATCCACCATTCCTCTGCTCTCTATTTTAGCTGTTGCACGCTCCTCCTTCTACACTCCTCAATCCCTCACCACAACAACAACCCATCTTTTATTTTTTCTTTGTACTTATAGTCTCTATGCACCTTCTACATTCTCTCTCACGATTATTTTGCATTCTCTCTCCATGTCAAGTTAGCGCAGACCCATAAACCCTTAGGCTGGAGTCTGCACAGGATCTTTCAACTTCGGCCCTTAGAGTTTGACTGAACCTCTTAATTCCTCTCGAGGAATTATTCACTCACCCTCTCCGAGTATAGTTCACAGACCCTCCTAAGTTATGTCCATGCGATCATTCACCGACATGAACCCCACGATCAAACCCCAACTATCATTGGGACTTTTTCCCTTTTCTTTTCGGGATACCGAATTTCATGATTTCACAAATCCCAATGTTGAGTGCCTTGGCCCTTCAACCTCCAAAACCTGAAATACCAAACACTCGACTCACCTTGCCTTTGATTTCGGCTTTTCACTCTTCACGATTTCAGGAGTCACAATTTCGTGCAACTCCAGCTCTCGACTCTCGGGGTCTCGAAACCCGAATTACCAAAATCCCAAAAATTCCACCCTCAGCCCTATTACACTTCATGACTTCAGGATTTCCTTAGCACTATGTCTCGTCTCTTTGTCAATAGGGTTCCCAATATGCCGAATCAAAAAACACTGAAACACTAGTGTTCTGCTTCCAAGGAAAATCATTGGTTGTGGTTCTTCCCCTTGATCCAACAGTTAGCGCGATTTCACGTACCAGGAGTTCGTAAGGCTTGTTCCCGAACTCTCTGTCTCCTATACCTTCTGGAACCCGAATCTCTGAAATGCCGAAATGGGTTTTACCTCTCCTGTGATTTTATAACTTGAACATCCTTTCAACAACCCCCTCTATTTTGGGCTTTAGGGTACCGGGAATTCAAAACTCTTGAACCTTACCTTATGTCACCACAATCCCCGAATTCTCAAACCTCGATTTGCCGAAATGTCGAAACTCACTTCCTCAATTTCCTTCATGTTTCGCGATTTTGGTACTTCTGATGTGGAGTGTTCTACCCCTTATCAACAAGAATGTTGAAAACCTGATTCTCGAAATCCCGACAAATACTCTATCGCGACTTCTGATTTCATACTGTCCTCCCTACTGAGTCCCGATCACCCATCCTCAGGACTTCCAAAACCCAAAACTCCAAAGTTCTGAATTCCTAAACTCATCACTTTTTGACTTCACACACGAAACCTATTTTCGCATTTCTGGAACTTGATCAGCCAAGTATTTTGGCTTACACTTCGGACTCCCGAACAGCGAATTCCCAAAATGATATGACGGCCCCAAAAGATCAAAATCAATGACCCACATTGATTTTGGATACCAAAGGGATGGGTTCATCAACCCTTATCCGCCTTGCAAGTTCTGTATATCCTACGGTCCTCGTTGTTTTGGGAGTTCTCCTTAGAGAATTCTGACCGTCCAATTTCTCCCCTTGAATACTTCGAAGGGATCAACCTTCCTGAGCTTTCTTTGAATGTTTTCGAAAACACTACTCCTCCTGAGCTTCCTTGTGACTTCAAGTCTTCAGAAGACTTCTGCATGCACTCCTTGCAGAACTTCTTCAAATGTTCCTAAATATTTGAATCTCTTGACTCTATGCAACTCTGCAACAACAATCCTAAAATCTCTCAACCTTGGTTTATAAGTCCTAAGGTCTCGACCAGCCTATGCACGCCTTGCATGGATTCTGTGCTTGTATTTCACTCCAGCTAAGATGAGAACAATGGTGTCCCTCCTTAGCTTTCAGAGATAAACTCTGAACACCTATCAACACACTCCTTACGGATGTTTCAGTGCACTCCTTGTAGGAACTCTTACTCAGGAAGAGAAACAATTGAAACTCATTCTCTCTCTCCCTCAGTTTTCAAACATCCAACATGAAAAAATACATTCACACACAACATAATAACAAATGCATGACAGACATAATAAGACAACCATAAGCATAGCTTTCAGCATGTATACACAGAAAGAATTATAACACCATGAGTCTGAATCAAAGCTTCATATATCAATTCAAAACTTTTGTACATGGGTTCTTCTCTACAACTCTCTGTTTCTTCTCCATGCTAATTTGATTAATCATACAATCTCTCCTCGATACAATGATACATAGATGAGGGTGTCTATAGTCGTTTTCCCTCCAGCTCCTAAAATGTCTAATCTAGAATTTAAATCTACCTACTTTCATTAACTACACATAAATGCCTCTACATCCTACAGATGAGAGCGGATCGCTCAAGATATGTATACAATATGGAAGTACGCCTTCTTAACTATTTCATTAATGTCTGTTCATTCAAACATTCAAAAACATTTCAAAATGATTTTGACATGTGCCAAAATGTGATGGCGTTCATCCCAGTTGTCTTCTGCCTTTGCACTCGCTTGCTTCTATGATGCTCCTGCATCATACTCCCTCGCTTGAAAATTTTCATGGACTCCTGTTCATGAGCTCTTGCATGGTTTGTACATGCTTCTAAATTTCTATTTCATTCTCCCAACTGACATCTTCAACTGGATGTCCCTTCCATTTGACCAAGTATTCAAAATACTCTTTTCTCCCAGTCCTCTTGTTGACTCTCTTGTTAAGTATACTTTCCATCAATGGATTTTCAGCTACAAGCATTTGTTTGGTCCACTAAAATTCTCTTTGTTCACTGTCTTCTTCAGCTCTGTAAGAGTACAAATCTGAGATGTTGAATATTAATGAAATTCCAATCCCATTGGGTAATTCAATCCTATATGCATTTGCTCCAAATTTTCTTACGATCTTGCATGGTCCAATCTTCTTCATTTTCAGTTTGTTATACGTTCCCCTTGGGAACCTTTCTTTCCTCAGATGTGCCAGAATGATATCACCAAATTCAAACTAAATTTCTTGCCTGTGTTGATCTGCTCTACACTTGTACTCTTGATTCAAATTTTGTAATCACTCCTTCACTTGGCTGTGAAGTTATTTCATTTCCTCTGTAAAATTCTCTGCACTAGCACTTCTAGTTTCATTCTGTTCCGAATATTTCAATTCAAAAACAATCTAAAATGGAATTTTCCCTGTTCTTTTGTTGTGTGAATCATTATAAGAAAATTCTGCCTATGGCAGAATGTGATCCTACTAGATGTGCTGTTCAGTCACTAGGATCCTCTGTAAATCTCCCAAACTCTTGTTTACAACTTCTACTTGTCCATCCGTCTGAGGATGATAATATGAGATAAATAAAAAATGTGTCCCCAGCTTCTTCCATAAAGTCCTCCAGAAATTTCCTACAAACTTGGTGTCTCGATCTGAAACTATACTTCTTGGTAAGCCGTGAACTCTGATGACTTCTTTGAAAAACAGGTTCGCAATATGAGTTGCATCACTGGTTTTCTGACATGGTATAAAATGTGCCATCTTTGAAAATATGTATACCACCAAAAATATCGAATCAAATCCTCTGTGTCCTTGGCAGCCCCAATATAAAATCCATGCTCACTACATCCCATGGCCTCTCAGGTATGGGTAGCAACTGGTATAACCCTATGTTCTTCCTTTTCCCTTTTTGAGTGTTGAAAAATCCTACATCTGTCCACAAATATTTTGACATCAGTCCTCATCCCTGGCCAAAAAAATGAGCTATTTAATTTCGAGAATGTTTTATCATGACCGAAATGTACAGCCAACCCTCCACTATGTTTTTCTTTCAACAGATTCTCCGTCATGGAGCATTTTGTAATACACAGTTGATTGCCTCTGAATAATAATCCATCCTGGATCATTTATTCAATCCATTGACTTCTATCCTTGAGAATTGGATTCTCTGATGCCTCATACACCTCTTCGAAATCTGGATCATTTCTGTACATGTCCTCGAGGTTATCAAAACCCAATGTTTTGACTCTGAACTCCTGCATAAGCAAACATTTCCTGCTCAAAGCATCAACAACTTTGTTAGAAGTTCCATAAATATGTTTAATTACAAAAGTAAAATTATGCATGTATTCAACCCATTTAACATGTCTTTGGTTCAACTTCTCCTATTGAGTCACGAATTGTAAAGCATGATTATTATTGTACAAAACAAACTCTTTAGGAACCAAATAGTGCCTCCACTTCTTCAGTGTCTGTATGACTGCATAAAATTCCTTGTCATATGTTGAATATTTAATCTTTTCTTCATTCAGTTTTTCACTGAAGTATGTGATCGGTCTGTCATATTGGCTGAAGACCATTCCTATTGCAAATTGGCTAGTGTCACATTTGACCTGAAATGTCTTGTTGAAATCTGGCAACACCAAAATTGGTTGTTCAGTAATCTTCCTTTTCAACAAATTGAAACTTTTTTCTGCTTCTTGTGTCCAGTGAAAAGATTTATGTCTTTTCTTCACCATGTCCATCATTGGTGCACTAATCCCACTGAAATTTTGGATGAATTTCCTATAGAAACTAGCTAATCCATGGAAGCTTCTAACTTTAGATATACTCTTTGGCGATGGCCAATTCTTAATCGCCTCTACCTTATCCAGATCCATTTTCAGCTCATCTGCGAAGATAAAAAAACCCAAATAAATGAGTTATGTCCTCATAAATGTTGATTTCTTCATATTAATCAGTAACTTCTCTTGCAATAATCTCTTCATCACTGTAGCCAAATGCTTCAAGTGCTCTATTTCTGTTCTACTAAAAATCAGTATATCGTGCAGATATACAATGACAAATTTCTCTATAAACTCCTTCAAGACTTCGTTCATCAACCTCATGAAAGTACTAGGCACATTTGTTAAGCCAAATGGCATAAAAATCCATTCATACAACCCTTCATTCATCTTGAATGTTGTCTTCCATTCATCACCTTCTCTCATCCGAATTTGATGATAACCGCTTTTCAAATCAATCTTTGAAAAAAAAATTTCTCCATTCAAGAAGTCCATCAAATCATCCATCCTTGGCAAAGGAAATCTATATCTGATGGTAATCTTGTTGATTTCCCTCGAGTCTATACAAATCCTCCATCCTCCATCTTTCTTTGGGTTGAGCATTGTTGGAATAACGCATGGACTCAATCTTTCTCTAACCAATCCCTTGTCCATTAAATCATGGACTTGTATCTTGACCTCTTCATTCTCCTGTGGTGTCAATATGTATGCTACTTTGTTTGGTAAAGTAGCTCCAGGTATAAGATCGATGTGATGACTTATACTTTTGATTGGTGGCAATGAACAAGGTAGTTCATCCACTACTATATCAACAAACTCTTCCAGCAACTTCTGGATTTCCTCTGGTAAATCATCCACTCTTGTACTGGTTAAGACAATTCTAGGCTTCCTGACCCTGATGAATTGTGTATATTCCTTCTTCTTAACCTCTTTAAGAAGTTCCTTCCCACTCATGAGAAGTACAGTTTTTCTCACCTCTAGCTTCACTTCTTTATCCTTAATTGACAACAACATGTGAGTTCTCCCATTCTTCTCCAGGGTGTATGTGTTCTTTCTCCCATCATGAATCACATTCCTGTCATATTTCCATGGTCTACCCAACAATAGATGACAAAAATCCATGGGAATGACATCACATAATATTTCATCCTTGTATCCTCCTATTTTAAATTCAACTAAACATTGTTTAGTGACATTTACCTGATGCCCTTTTTGTAGCCATGAAACTCTATATGGGATTGGATGTTCAATTTTCTTTGGCTCCAAATTTTCTACCATCTCTATAGAAATGAGATTGTCTGTGCTACCACTGTCCACGATGACTTTGCATACCCTTTCTTTGGTCTTGAAAGAAGTCCAAAAAAGTCTATTCCTTTGGGTTGGGTTCTCTGCCTCCTTCTCTGGAATTAAGAGAACTTTTCTCATCATCAAGGATCTTCCACCCTCAACATCTTCTGCCTCAACATTCCATCCTTGAGCTTTGACAATGTGAGTTTCACCTCCTTATTTCTTCTTATCTGGAAATTCATAATATTTGTGTCCATTTTTCCAACAGGTAAAGCATTTTATTTCTCCACCTCTACCTCTTCCTCTTCCTCTGGTTCAAGGAAAAGTATTTCTATCAGCATACTGTCCTCTCTGTGAGCTTCCACCTCTCTCATTTTGAGTTTTAGGTTTCTTCCACTCTTCTTTAGGTTTCTGATTTTTGTCTTGGGCAATTGTTTTGCCTCTATCTTGACTTCTGCCTCGCCCTCTCTGACCTTGTTTTTGGCTTAGATTCTATTCATATTTCAGAGCCATCTGATAATCATCCTCCACATTCCTAAGGGTCAGCATGCTCATCTCGTCCTAAATTTCATATCTCAGACCATTCATATACCTGGAAATTTTTTCATCATCACTTTCCCCATGACCTGATCTGATGTTTATCTTGTAAAACTCTTCAGTGTATTCTTTCATTGACATCAGCTTCTATCTCAAATTATGAATTCTATGAAACAGAGTAATTTGATAATCCTTGGGTATGAATTTTGCCTTCATCTTCGCAACCATTCTATCCAAACTCTTGATTTTCTGCTTACCTTTGCAATGTCTATCAGCCTGCAGTTCATCCCACCACAATGCTGCATGTCCCTTAAGTCTTGTGACAACATGTTTGACATTCTTGTCTTCCTCGACATCTTCATAGTCAAAATACTTATCCAAATCTCTAATCTAGTCTAGAAGCTCCTCAACATCTAGGTTTCCTTCATATACTAGAATGTCCATTTTTGCTCTAGCACCTATCCTTGTGACAACCCTAAATAGGCGTTCTTCCGCAACATATTTGACTACAAATTCCTCACTTCCACCCTCATTTTCATTTTTAGATTCACTGATATCCCCAACACCGACGATGTGCCTCTGTGCAGTTTCCATGGCATCAAGCCTGACACGTAATTCACGCATCTCTCTTTCCCTTGCCGGGTCAGGTAATTGCCTATCTCTTCTTCTTGGCATTTCCCTTTCCTCTGGTGGATCGGGTATTTGTGTATCTCTTCTTATCAGTGGCATGGCTACAAAAATTCTTTTCTACCTACTACAGAAAGCAAAGAAATCTTTCTAAGATCTGATACCACAACTGGTTCAGATCCCTAAACCCTCAGGCTGGAGTCTTCACAGGATCTTTCAACTTCATCCCTTAGAGTCTGACTAACCCTCTTAATTCCTCTTGGGGAATTATTCACTCGCCCTCTATGAGTATAGTTCACAGGCCCTCTGGAGTTATGCCCACACGATCATTCACTGGCATGAACCCCGCAATCAAAGCCCAACTTTCATTGGGAATTTTTCCCTTTTATTTTTGGGATATCGGATTTCACGATTTCACAAATCCCGATGTTGAGCTCCTTTCCTCTTCAACCTCCGAAACCCAAAATACCAAACTCTTGACTCACCTTGCCACTAATTTTGGCTTTTCTCTCTTCATGATTTTGGGATTCGTAATGTCATGAAACTCCACCTCTCGACTCCTGGGGTCCCGAAACCTGAATTACCAAAATCCCAAAAATTCCACCCTCAGCCCTACTACACTTCATGACTTCAAGATTTCCTTATCACTATGTCTCGTCTCTTTGTCAACAGGGTTCCTGATATGCTGAATCCTAAAACATTGAAACACTAGTGTTCCGCTTCCAAGGAAAATCAACGGTTGTGGTTCTTCCCCTTGATCCAACGGTTAGCATGATTTCACATACCGAGAGTTCATAAGGCTTGTTCTCGAACTCTCTATATCCTATACCTTTCGTATCCCGAATCTCCGAAATGCCGAAATGGGTTTTACCTCTCCTGGGATTTCGGAACTTGAACCTCCTTTCGACAGCCCCCTCTATTTCGGGCTTCCGAGTACCAAGAGTTCAAAACTCTCGACCCTAACCTTATGTCACCACAATCCCCGAATTCCTGAACCCCAATTTGCCGAAATGTTGAAACGCACTTCCTCAATTTCCTTCACATTTCACGATTTCATTACTTCTGATGTGGAGTGTTCTACCCCTTATCAACGGGAATGTTGAAAACCCAATTCCTGAAATCCCGACAAATACTCTATCACAACTTCTAATTTCTGACTTTACTCCCTGTTGATTCCTGATCACCCGTCCTCAGGACTTTCGAAACCCCAAACTCTGAAGTTCTGATTTCCCGAACTCGTCACTCTTTAACTTCGCACACGAAACCTCTTTTCATGTTTTAGGAACTTAATCAGCTAATGATTTTTGGCTACACTTCAGAATCCTAAACCCCGAATTCCTGAAATGATTTGATGGCACCAAAAGATCAAAATCAACGACCCACATTGACTCTAGATACCAAAGGGATGGGTTTGTTGGCCCTTATTTGCCTTGCAAGTTTTTGTAGATCCTACAGTCCTCATTGTTTCGGGAGTTCTCCTTGGAGAATTCCGACCGTCCAATTTCTCCCCTTGAATAATTCGAAGGGATCAACCTTCCTGAGCTTTCTTCGAATGTTTTTGAAAACACTACTTCTCATGAACTTCCTTGCAACTTCGATTCTTCAGAAGACTTTTGCACACACTCCTTGCAGCACTTCTTTAAATATTCCTGAATATTTGAATCTCTTGACTCTATGCAACTCTGCAACAACAATCCTTCAATCTCTCAATCTTGGTTTATAAGTCCTAAGGTCTCAACCAGCTTGCGCACACCTTGCATGGCTTCTGTGCTTGTCTTGCACTCTAGTTGATATGAGAACAACGGTATCCCTCTTGAGCTTTCGTAGATAAACTTTGAACACCTATCAATGCACTCCTTGCGGATGTTTCACTACACTCCTGGCAGGAACTCTTACTCAGGAAGAGAAACAATTGAAATTCATTCTCTCTCTCCCTCAGTTTTCAAACATCCAACATGAAAAAATACATTCACACACAACATAATAACAAATGCATGACAGACATAATAAGACAACCATAAGCATAGCTTTCAGCATGTATACACAGAAAGAATTATAACACCATGAGTCTGAATCAAAGCTTCATATATCAATTCAAAACTTTTGTACATGGGTTCTTCTCTACAACTCTCTGTTTCTTCTCCATGCTAATTTGATTAATCATACAATCTCTCCTCGATACAATGATACAAATATGAGGGTGGCTATAGTCATTTTCCCTCCAACTCCTAAACATGTCTAATCTAGAATTTAAATCTACCTACTTTCATTAACTACGCATAAATGCCTCTACATCCTACAGATGAGAGCGAATCATTCAAGATATGTATACAATATGGAAGTACACCTTCTTAACTATTTCATTAATGTCTATGAATTGAAACTTTCAAAAACATTTCAAAATGATTTTGACATGTGCCAAAATGTGATGGCATTCATCCATTTGTCTTCTGCCTTCACGCTTGCTTGCTACTATGATGCTCCTGCATCACAAGTGCTCTACTTGATCATCATCACAACTCTTCATTTTCTTTGGCATTTAGATCCATTTGTCAATTTCCTCTTCGAATAGTCTTCATTCCACTGGTAGATTCCTTGAGACTCTTTAGCTTCTCTGGCAGTCACTCAAAAGTCTCTTCAAGTCCTATAGCAGAAACAATCATTCATTTCTAGAAGTTACACTCTGAAGTGGAATAGTAGCCCTCTGATCTTATTTAAATTCATCTGCACCATTGAATTGACTTCATTGAATATTACATTCATTTAATTGTTTCATCATTTTGGCATTCGACAATTCGACATTCGTGTGATCAAGTGTCTCGACACTCCAGGTCGCGAACCCCAAAATAGAGCTTGGTTACACTAGCTCCTTCCTCCATCTCCCATCGATGTGACCAATGGCTGTGACCACAGCCTACACGAATGTTCTTTCTCATTTCGGAGATTCCTATTGCGAGGCATCTCAACTCTCCAAGTCACGGTCTCCGAAACTCCAAAATGGAGCTTTCCGCTTCAAGCTTTCTCTCTACATCTCTTCAATGGTGTGACCACCATCGGTGACCAAGTGATTATCCTTAAAGTGATTTCATGATTTCACTTTTCATCACTTCTTCATTCCTATGGCAATGTGTTCTTGATGATTCGTGTCCCAGTATTCGAAGCTCCGAAATGGAGCTTAGTTGCACTAGCTCCGATCATTTCGGTAATTCGCATTTAGGCCTTTTACGATTCTTGCGATGAAGAGTCTCATCACTTGAATCTTCCAAATCCCAGTATATGAAGCTCCAAAATGGAGTCGGATCAACAGTCCACACCCTCAATGATTTGATGGTTATTCTCTACCCCGGGACTTCATCCTTCGAGACTTTGGGGATTGATAGTGATAAAATTCCTGAAGAAAAAACTATGGGAGTAAGGATAGTATTGTGTGACTCAATGACGTGTCATGACTCGAGTGGTTGCCACATGTCACACATAATTGTGAATTCCAGTGGCCTGAAATGCCAAAACAACTTGACACTTGTTGTTGTCTGATTGTGCCACGTGTCATGATCTTCCACCTGTCCTTTTTGACATGGTCTGCCACATTCACCTTCTGGATATGTCAGTCCATATCACTTCATGATTTCACATATCACAATTTCAGTTTTCTTGAAGTGAAAGTTCTCAACACCTTCAAATCTAGATCTGTGAAACTCCGAAATGGAGTCAAGTCATCTTTTTGGCTTTTCTCACTTCGCAACTTTGGGACTCCTATGAGGAGTCCCGACACTTGACTTCTCCATCTCCTGGTATCCGAAACTCCCTAATGAAGTCGGATCAATGGTCCAAAACAAACCTCAATATGACGGCTAAGGTTATTTAGCGATTTCGTATATCGCGAGTTCGAGACTACTATTGTGAGGGTCCTTGACATTTCCATCTCCCGGTATCTGAAATCCCAATATTCAATACTCCGAAATGGAGTCAGATGAAAATCACATCGGCCTTTCACATTTTACGATTTTGAGACTCCTATAGTGAGAGTCCTTGACATCTCCATCTCCTGGTATCGAAAATCCCGGTAGCCAATACTCCAAAATGGAGTTTGACCAACACTTAGATATTGCCATTTGATCATCGTTGTGCTACTGGTCTTCCTTTCCTGCTTGTTTTCCATCAAATGAACAAGCACACCTTCGCACTGTGTTCGACTCTACGTTAATTCCTCCTGAACTTACTTTGTTGGTGTTTTTCCATCGATGCATACTCTAATCTTGCCATCAATGACAAGCATAGTTGCTTATAAACATGCTAACATCCTTTTTCTCACAAAAAGTTTCCCACCAATATTTGACATGGGGAATGACTTTCAGGAGCATAAAAGTAATTTTTTCTCTATTCGAAATGTTATGGACAGAAAAATACCCTTCTAGTATATTCAACCACTTGTCTACACCATCTATGTCTATCTGACCTTCCAATACATGAATATTGAAGTTTATTTGTACCTTGAAGGGGGCAACACCTCCACTCGAAAAAGATGTATCACATGTTGTTAGTCGCTGAAGGATTTGCACAAAACTATCCATCATTGCATTCCTCTGTTGCATGAGGGATTACTCAAGAAATTTTTTGAAAGGATCTCGTGTCCCATCATCTTTCTTTTCTCCTACCATGAGAGTTCACTTGGGCATGCGAGAGATTTGGTCCTCAAGAGAAACAAGCTCGAGACCCAATTCTTTGTACTATGACCTCATTGGGGACATGCATTAAGATGACAAGGAGTAGACCAATCTAATACCAATGATATGGATTTTATGAGCAGAAAGAAATGAATACAAATTATTAACAAATGCTTAACATAGAATAATAGAGATACAGTAAAATTGGTTTTCTATTCAACAAGGAAATAAGCTGAAACTATAAAATGCAGCGAAAAGCAAGCTAATTGGAATGGTGGTGGCTTATCTCCAAGAAGAGATGTGACAGTTGTGCTCATTTTCAAGAATATGATTACAATGAGGCTCTGAATTCCTTTTTACAATAAACATGAGTGTTAAAAACCCTAGACATCCAAAAACCTAACCCTACTAGATGAAGCGCCAAAAGTCATGTAGGCCCTGTTTGGGTAAGTCGGTACATCAACTTCTCGGGGTCGTAACTTTTGCATATGATATTTTTTTTAGGCATATGATAGCCCGTTGGAAATATCTATCTGAGAAATACAAATTTTGACAAAAAAATTATGATGAAGATTAATAGATTGGTACATACCCAAAAAAACGTCGTTTAGGGCCTCAAAACGACTTTGGAAGTTCAGGACCCAAAAAACTGCTAAAAATAGTAAATTACCAAAATTGCCAGAAGGTTGTTTTGAGCCAGCAGGAAAAGGTGGGTGGCCACCGATATCCACTTGGATCACCCTCTCGGGTAGAAGATAGAATTGTCACTTACCATTAGCAAGGAAAGGAAGTCATGTGCTGGGATCAACTTATGAAAACCAAGAACCAAGATGAGAAGAGGATCTCATGGAGGTAGTTCAAAGGATATTTCCAAGAGAATTATTTGTCTGAGAATTACTATGAGAGAAATATAAAAGAGTTCTCTGAACTCAAGTTGGGAACCATGACAATGAATGAATATGAGAAGTGACTCTGTGAATTGTTGAAGTATGTTGACTCCATAAAGGATGAGAAAGTCAAAATACAAAGGTTTCTAAGTGGGTTACCCTCATTCTACAGTGAAAATATTCAACATGCTAACCCCAATACCTTGGAATAAACCATAAGGAGATCAAGACACCTTTACGAGAAAACAAAAGGAAGGTCATAAGGCATGGAATGTCAAGTTGAAAGGGAAAAATGATCAAAGGAAGAAAGGTTTCAAGACACCAAAAGGCATACTAATAAAAATGATTCTCAAACAAATAAACAAGGTCAGGCATCCCAAAATGTGCACAAGACTGCAAAATCATCTAGGAAAAGGCCAAGGCATCAACCTGTACAATGTTGGGGATGTGAGGGAAATCACTTATATAGGGAATTCCCTCAAAAAGGAGAAAGGATGAGGATTATCCACAACATTCAATAGATTGAAACAGTGGAAGACATGGGAGGAAGCATGTCAAGTATTTATGAAACCTTGAACAACAAGCAAGCTGAATATCAATCCCCAATGATTGAAGTGGAAGGTAAGATTGATAACCAACCCATAACAATTTTAATTGATTATGGAGATAGCCATAGTTACATAAATGATGACATTGTTGAAATATTTCACTTTCAAATAAGTAAGGATAATAAATATTGGTTAGTTTAGTTAGCCATAGGGGATAAGAGGAAAATCAACGAGTTGGTTAAATATTGTCCAATAGACATGAATGGACTCAACACAAAGGTGGATGTAAACATCATACCATTGGGTTCATATGATTGTATACTTGGAATTGATTGGCTGGAAAAATATCATGATGTCCTAGACTGTTATAACAAGACAGTCACATAGATTGATGAGGATGAGAAACGAGGACAGATTCAGGGTATTCCAAGAGCTATAGTTGTTAGAGAGATTTCAGATATGCAGTTGAAGAAGAGTTTTAGGAAGGGATGTCATATTTTTGCAACCCATATGGAAGAGGTATATAAAGATAAAGTGGCAAGTACTGAATACCATCCTATCTTAAAGGATTTTGAAGATGCTTTTAGGGAGATCCTAGGATTGTCACAAAAGAGAGACAATGATTTATCTATTTATTTGGTGCTAGGAGCTACCCCAGTGTCCAAGACACCATACATAATGGGAACAAGAAAATTGAAAGAGTTTCATATGCATCTTGAATATTTGTTAAAGAAGGGGTACATACGCCCAAGTGTGTCACCTTGGGGAGCCCCGGTTCTTTTTGTGAAGAAGAAATATGGAACCTTTAGGATGTTTATTGATTTCAGACTATTGGCTCTTGACCGAGTTTCGAGGAAACATTGGTCATGTTTGACGAATTTTGGGACTTCGACAGGCTGGTCGAAGATGGAGCACCCAGGCAGAGATGAAATCCCAGGATCTCGCTTGTTTTGTGGGCTTGTGGAACAAGTAAAGGGTTTACTAGGGTTTATGTAATGGGTTAAGGGATGTCATCCCATGGGTTTACCCATGATTAGTCCTTTTTGTAAATGTATAAATAATTATCTAAGAGATGTAAGAAGCTTGGTTGTTTGGCTATGTGCATGATATGTTGTAAGAGTTACTGATTGACTAGTTGGCTTTATGCAAGAGTATGTTAAGACTTATGGAGCTAAGTGAAAGTGTATTGAAAGTTTCTTTGTGCATAGACGTGGTATGCAAGGCTCTGTGCTTGAGAGAGGAATTGGCTTTGTGCCTTGACCTAAGTTTGGGAAGGAGGATCTGGTGCTCTATGCGCAAATCTCATTTCCTAGGCAGAGTTGGCTCTATGGATTTTTGCATAGAAGAGATTGACTGTAAGAATATTAGGGACTAATAAAAAAGAAGAGAAGAAGTTGGTGGACATAACCCTACACTGGGGTGAACCACGTATATCTTGTGTTTTGATGAGCATTGTGAGATGTTGTTTATGTTGTTTATGTTGTTTATTTGTTAGTGCATTAATTTTTATATATTTTAAATAGATATATGGATTCTTAATGCTCTATTGATGATAAATGAATGCTATATGTGATCTAATGCTTTGTGCTAAGTGATTGAAAGTACTTGATCTTTATTTCTACTGCGATGTTTTGTAATAAGGGTTTAGTCTGTGATGTGAATGTGACTCATGAACTAATGCATATTGTTGTATAAGTTCTCTTCTTAGTGTTGTAATCACAGATCTATGTCCCAGCTTGGTTGTAGACACCTGCATCTTGCAGCCCCCCCTGCCTCTACCTCGGGTGAGACTTCATCTGCTTCGCAGGGGTTTCCGAAAGGGTGGGTAGTTAGGGTTTTTTTGGTGCACTGTTGAAGCGTTGAACCCTGGGTTTTTCCCTGTGCTAATGCATGGTTCTATTGTCGGGACCTGAAACTGTGATTGTTGGGAACTAAAGAAAAAAGAGATCTATGTGCATAGATATTCTATTGTAGTGTGAAGTATTCTACTTGACTTGCGAAGCTCTGTGCTAAGAAAGAAACTCAATTTGAAGGAAAGAGGTAAGATCTTAAATATTTTTTCTATGATAAGAGTAAGATAAGTGAAAAAAAATTCTTAGAAATAATGAATTTAAGCATGAATCTAGGTATGTTTGATAGATTATGTCCTAGTTTGGAACCTAGGGAACAGATAGAACAAGGGAATGATCTAAATAAATTTGATAGAAATAGGGAAAGATATGTTATTTCTATGCATAGAAATAAGTTTTGGACTAATAAGTGGATGCAGGAACCTAGAAAGAATTTTTGTAGATTGCAGGTCCAAGTTTGGATCCTAGTGCACAGTACAAGAAAGGTTGGGGATCGTTTAAAATAAAAAGAGAATTGACATAGTGTTATAATTGCAGAAGGTCGGGACATCTTGCTAAGGAATTCCCTGGTACAGGTCCTATTTGTCTTTGTTGCAAATCTATTGGCATGAAGTTGAGGATTTCCCTAGAATGATTGCTAAAGTTGAAAAGATGGACATGAGACAAGAAAACTATAAAGAAGGAAAATAGGCTAAGGATATGTTAGAGAACCATAAAGAGAACGAATCAGAGACTATGTTGTCACAATTGAAAGAAACAATGAATGATCATAGAGACATCATTTTACCAGAGATCCTGAAAGTAAAACATCGCATAGTTACAAGAATAGAAGACTTTGACATAGACTGTGTATTGGATGAAGAAAGAAATGTGAATGTTATGCCAGAAAGAACTTGGGAAATCTTGGGAAATGTTTCTATGGTACCTTCATTGGGAAGGATAGGCTTTTTTAAAGGAAATATGATAAACCTATGTGGAAGATTTACTGATATGATTGTCATTACTCATGAAACATCGAATGAAGAAGAGTTTGAGGTCATTAATTTTATTGAGAACAATGCCCCATTTCCAGTTTTGTTAGGAAAGACTTGGATTGAGAAGGATTAGATCAAAAGGAATGTAGAGGAGGAATCTACATAACAAAAAAATAAAGAACTAAGGGACTTCATAACCAGAAAAATAGAGCGACTAATAGAAGAAAAAGAGGATAATTCGAAGCACCAGAGGGAAAGAGAATTAGTTTTCGAAGCTGAAAGAATGGAGGAAGACTTGAAGAACCTTCCAATATAAGAAATAAGTATAGCCACCCCAGAAATAGAAAGAGAATGGACATTAACCTCAGAATATATAAGATCACATCAATAGTGTGAAGTCGAAGATAAGAACAAGAATGGAAAGAGGATTCCATAAATTGTTAGAGAAACTTAGATCACAAGAAAGAAGGCAAGGAATCTCAATAAGAAGAAATCAAAGTTAGAAAAACTATAGGAAGCTACAGAGAATAGAAGGAAGACTTCACATGAGGAATATTTGTAGAACTCTCCAATGTAGACATCAAAGGAAGCCGCTTGGTCACCCGTGTTGAGCAGGTCAGATAGAAAAATGCAAAGAAAAAGAAGAAAAAGGTAGAAGTACAACATGTAGAAATTGATGAGGAGGACAGTGCCTCTGAGGAAGATGGATCTATCTCGCCAGAAGGAGGAGGATAAGAGCAAGTTAATGGACAAGGAGGAGGGGATGACGGAGAAACGTAAGAATAAGGTGAAGCTACACTGCATCAGGATCCCCTTGTTGGAACAGAGACTTCACAAAAAAGGAAGGCTTCTCCAGAGAAACCTTCGGTAAGAAAGAAGATGTGTTCTAGTAGGCACAAGATGAAGGCCATGCTCATTGAGAATGGCACTGATATAATCATCGCAGTTGTGGAGGATTCTTTAGAATATATCTTGCAGCGATATGTTGACGGGCGAAAACGATCGTCCGTCAATTAAGAGAGTGGAACCGGTCCGGGGTTGCCTAATAACCCAAGCCGTTTCGAATGAACCACCCTGACGAGTTTAACGGCTCCGTTGGCCGCTCTAAGGTCTCCTAAGAAAACCAAAGAGGAATTATCTGAGCTAAGAAATCTAACTAAATAAAACAAACTAAACTATAACTGAATGAAAGAATCTAACTAAAGTAAACGAAACTAGAAACTAATAAAACAAACTTAAATAACTACACTAATCTAACTATGATTATAATAACTCAAATCAACTATCTAATTATCAAGATAATTACAGTTTATTCACAAATATACATTACATACAATCTACATATTTGAATAAAACCTGTGAAACTGATGTGCTTGCTGTCCCAAAACAGCAAAAGTTAACTCTTTTTGATTTTATAATTTATGAATGAGAAAGTAAACTAACTGAAATTAAACAGTCTAACATAATTTACTGAAATTAAATGATCTAATATTAAGATTATATCTATATTAAATTACTTAATGAAAACATTAAACTACACTAATTAACCTGGAAACGCTCTAGGTCTGTCCTTTGTATCATTTCTTCTTAAGTTGATTGGAGGAAGAAATTCACACCATTTAGCCCTCAAGCTTCTCGCAAAGGATCAACTATAATGCTTCCTGAAGTATGTTGCAGGACAAACAAAACATGAAAGAAATCATAACAATTTTCTGATTATAAATTCCTGCAAAAGGGAAACCTATTGTGCAGCAAATTCATATATAACAATCCAATCTATGAAGAAGTCAAAGCTATCATTCACAAAATGAATCTACAACTGTTACATCCTTTATCTATTTAGGAAGAGACAGAATATGTATAACAGTAAAGAAATTATATCATTTGCATTTGATTTAGATAACAAAGTAATACTAAACCATAAACAACATGATATACAAAACATGG
>ML788351.1:561703-581544 GCA_009831015.1 Picea engelmannii
CTTGTATTTAAGTAAACAATCCAAGCTCAAATCCACGGTACTTTCTGAGCTTCATGCTACACCCACAGCGGGGCACTCAGGGTTCACCAAAACATATGACCGAGTCAAACGTTCTTTTTTCTGGGATGGTATGAAATAGGACAACCGTAAGTTTGTGGCTGAATGTGAGGTATGTCAATGCAACAAGGGAGAAATAGTCAAATCTCCAGGCACCCTCCAACCACTTCCGATTCCCCCTGCTATTTGGAAGGATATCTCTATGGACTTTATTACAGGCTTACCCAAATCGGGGAATAAATCGGTCATAATGGTGGTGGTGGATCGCCTTTCCAAGTATGCTCATTTTTGTGCTCTTCACCACCCATTTACTGCATCCACGGTGGCTCAAATTTTCATGGATCGGGTCTTCAAGCTTCATGGCATGCCAAACTCTATTGTTTTTTATCGAGACCCAACTTTCACAAGCAATTTTTGGCAAGAGATGTTTAAGCTACAAGGCACACAATTGCATCTCAGCTCAGCTTATCATCCCCAGACAGATGGTCAAACAGAAGTTGTCAACAAGTGTTTGGAAACATATCTGAGGTGTTTTTCCTCTGAAAAACAACACCAGTGGACTCAATTGTTACCCCTCGCCGAATGGTGGTACAACACTACATACCATACAACCACTCGCATGACTCCTTTTGAAGAAGTGTATCGACAGAATCCACCATCAGTTCTCTCATACTTACCGGGTACCTCGAAGGTCCAGGCGGTTGACCAAACACTTACAGTCCGAGAGGATATCCTTCATACCCTTAAAGAGAACTTGGTCATGGCCCAGGATAGAATGAAGCAGCAAGCAAATCAAGGTCATTCTGAACGTCAATTTGTCGAAGGGGATCAGGTGTTTCTGAGACTGCAACCATATAAGCAAACTTCCCTCAAGGCAGAGCAGTGTCAGAAGCTAGCACCCAAATTTTATGGCCCTTACATAGTTCTCAAGCATGTGGGACAAGTCGCATATTAGTTAGCTTTTCCTAGTCAGTCGAAGCTACATCCTATTTTTCATGTTTCATGCTTGAAAAAGGTGATTGGAACCAGGTGCCAAATTCAAACCAACCTTCCAGAGTTAGTTGAAGAAGGATCCATTTGGCTACAACTAGAAGTAGTTTTGGACCAGCGGGAGTGTGACTTGCATCAGAGAACCATCAAGGAAGTGCTAGTACAGTGGAAAGATATGAATCCAGTAGATGCCACTTGGGAACCAACTACCATTCTGCAGTAGTTTCCACATCTCAAGCCTTGAGGACAAGGTTGTTTTTAAGGGGGTGGACATGTTAAGGTCCTAACCCGCACATAGGTAGATCAATGTATTCGGATGTAATAAAGGTCAATATTAATAAGACCTTTCAATAAAATAGAATAAGGAGGATGTAAGAAGACCTAATAGAAGCTTCTGCTTCTAGAAGGATCTTCCTCTAGATGCTTCTCTTAATAAACACATTTAGTATAAATAAGGGTCAAGGGTATGAAAACCATAGCGGGGAGATTATTGTAACAGATCACTGCTCGACTGGAGGTTGCCCCCTCGAAGAGGCCTTTGAACATTGCTATCTGAATCAAAGTGTTATTTCTATTGCTATTTCATATATCATTTCTATGTATTGTGAAGATTATGCTGGATATTTTACTGTTATTCTGTCATTTCTAGCATTTCATTTTTGTTCTGCATATTTTATATATCTGGTATCTTGCAGTCTTGCTGCATGATGACTCAACACTTGAGATATAAAAACAAATCCCAAGGCCACCTAACAATCAAAGAGAATACCAAAATAAACAAAAATGTAAATATGAACACAAACAGGATGAAGTGGATGAAATGGGCCTCCCTCCCTAAAGTAGGTATACCTCACCCAAGAGGGGTCTGAGACTCCCTTCAAAACATTAGAGGTATCAGAATCAGTTATAAGGTCCTTCATGGGATTACAAACTAGTAGGTTAGATCCCCCTAGAGAACTAATCCTCCATAAAGGTTGTGTGTTGTCTGAACCTTATCTGACTTAGGGTACCTGCAGAATAACCCCTACAGGTAACCTATGTGGCTACCTATGCCAATAAAGTAAGCCACCATGATATAACCAATGCGCAGGTGAAAAGTCATAAATCAGGTCCACTGTATTGAAAGGGTAAAAAAGATCTAAATATAGAAAGCACTGCCTCTCACAAAGGCAAAGGTACTAGCAAGACCCCCATTTACGAATAGATTCCTAGAAATATCTCTAATGCTAAGAAGGTATTGGAGGGATATCTCCTCAACCGACTTTGCGCGACCTTGTACTTAAATCTGGTGTGAGTGGAGCCTCCTGACATCACCAATTATAAAATGGATTTCACCACTCCCTTATTCAAACACATATGTTGATTTTAATATCCTTGGATAATTTTACTCACAAAATCCTATCCCAAGGCTCTAAATCTTAATCTAGTTTGTACACCCTGGAAAATAAAATCATTTATAATCAATTTTAAATTTATCAGCATTAATTTTAGTGGATTTGTTTACTCCAAAGATGTGGTCATGAAACTTAGGATGATGTTATGACTCAACAAGTAAAAGGAATGAATATGAATATAATGCAAAGTCCTAACTTCAATTCTCAACAAATGATAATCTTTTTCAAAAATGCAATTTTCAATTCAACTCTGCGATTTCAAATAAGATGCAATATTTCCATACATATATCAAAATCAATGATAAGAACCCAAAAGATCAAATGCCATGATGAAAAATGTATATTTTTTTGTATTTTCAATATAAAGAAAATGAAAATGCACTGACTGAAAAAAAAACTTGATATAGAAACCTTACTATAAGAAAAAAGAGACAAACCAAGCAGTATATCAAGAAGCAAACACCTAGTCCAATATGGAAGGACAACTAATGAAACAAAAATGATGAGAAAGAAAGACCACCCAAAAATTCAACTAAAGAAATGTTTCCTATCACTTTGTGGGCACTTAATAGCCACGACAGAGACCCAAGAAGACTCAACAACCATCAATACTTACCCAACAAACACCAAACTTGGAAATCAAGAAAACAGTGATGATGTACATGATTGTTCAGGAGAAAACCAATTATATACACACTGTGAAGAATGAAATCTCGTGTATGTATGTGATTGTCAAGGGAAAACCCACATATATGTATTGAAACACTACAAGGTTAAGGATAAGGCAAAGAAACTCAGACTCAAAATGAAAATAGGCTTTCAAGCAATCAGACGATGATAAACTCAATATAAATGAGAGAAATCAAAGGAGAAAAACACTCTTAACCCTGAAAAGAAGATTCCATCCCCAGTATGGTCACCAATTCTATTACGAGGAAAATCACTCTATGGCATGGGGTAAACCAAAACATATGGAAATGACTGCAAAATTCAACTCTAATCTCAAGTATGATATATAAACAAATATTCTAACAAGATAATATAAATATCCTACCTCTTCAATATGTCCGATGAATTCCATCATTGAGCACTTGACTCAAATCTATACACCTGCATCTTTTCCTCAACAACCAAGATACCCAAGAATATGGTGACAATATATAAAGTTAGCACATATGATAGCATAATTCATCGATATTCATAACAAATATTGCCATGGAATAACAATTCAAATATTTGTGAGACATTAATTGGATGAGAAAAGAGTATTTCTATTAAAATTTAATCAACCAAAGTGTATGACTGACAAACTTCCATGTTGGCACGTTCAGAACCAAGAAACTAAGTCCCTTCCAGTTGGTCCTCCACCACTACACTCCTCAACCAAAGGCAAGCTCATATAAGAGATACAATGAGGTTCTCCATCACATAGGGAAGATCTTGGGGGATGAACAATGTATTCATACTTAAAAGGACAAAGGGATGCAGACTCAATATGAAGTGAATAATTTCTCGAGAGTAACTTTGCTCTCAAAGTTGAATTCTTCTTCTTTTTTTCCACAACTTGGATATGGCCCATTTATATCCTTCAAATGGAACTGAAGGGCTAAGTCAGAATGTTTCTAGTATATGGAAGGTCGAGGATGATGGATCCCATGACATGACATGGAAACCTGACACCATTTTTTTAATTTTTAGCACAAAACCCGATGTACGCGGGTTGTAATGGTGCACCCTATGTATACACATGATGTATAGTTGTTAGGGTGCATATATGTAGAAAAATGTATTTTTTTAGCTATGGAAATTTCAAAAATGGGGACTTCAATTCTTCATAGGGAAATGGAAAATGCCTTCTGAGCAAGTTGCATGGGGTGAGGAAAATCTTGCTATAACATTCACTCATTTTTCAAGACTTGGAATTTTTAGCAGAACTCGCTATCTCTCAATATCTGCAGTTATGGAAACATTTCACTACACAAAAGTTGTTTATCTTGATGAGTATATAAAAAGTTGACTATATAAAATTTTCCAGTTTTGTGATCTAGGGTTACTTTTCCTTCTTTGAAAATCTCAAACATCCCCAAAATGTGGCCCAAAATAGTGGATTTTGGCCTATTTCAGTGTTCCCATTCTAATCCCCATAAGATTTATTCAATTCCTTCATGGGTTATTTCTATTTCTAATTTATGGACTCTCCCCAATATTTTCGGCTTAATTTGGAGTTTTGTTAATGATCTCGACCCAGATCTTTACAAATCACTATTTTGCAATTTATGTCAAATTCAAGAAGAATTGGACAAGGGCCCTCTATGGTGATTTTATAGAGTTACTATATACATAAAAAAAACAAATGTTTCATCCCAATATGATTTAATTTTCTCTATTTATGGCCAAAATAAGAAAATGGCTCCAGACTTTGCTAAACTGTGGAACCATTTTTCCTATGTACAATGTGTGCCATCGATATCAGGTCAGAAGCAATATGAACCATTGATATACTCTCTATCATCCATTGAAAACCAATGTTCTCATTTTGTGCACACAATACTTCCCCAAACTATCGACCTGACTGTCGAACATCAGCCCAACTCCTCTGCCATTGACCCATCGACCATTGACGATGTTCGTTGGCGATTGAAAATACTTCTTCGGATTCATTTGACCCTTGATTGTTGACCATTGGTGGTAAGAGATGTCTTATGGATGACCCTAAATCTTCTTCATTTCATTCGATCCTTCCATCGACCATTGACGATTTCTCTTGGTGAACTTTAACACTTAGAAAAAGTTTGAATTTTCTCTAATTGATCTAGACCATCGATCTCATCCATTTCACAACCCCCAAAATGAATATTGGTCATTAATTGTATCAACATTGTCTAACTCTATTGACGAGCTTCCATCAACTGCCAGTCATCAACATTTTCTCTTGGTGAATTTCCAACACTTCACCAAAATCATCGATCTAACCATCAGTCGTTGACGGATTCTGTTGTCGAACCTCTTACTTAGAAAATTTATATCATAGTCCATAAGAATCTAGACCATTGATCTGATCTATTTCCTTATCCACTGAAAATTAATCATTCCCATTGATTTACTCAAACTTCCAAATGGATGAAACATTACAAGTTTTTTAAATTTATCATAGAGAATCTTGGTCGTTGATCTTGAGATCAAATGAGATCTCGACCATCAATTCACCAAACTATTTGCAACTCTACATGCAGCCATTAAAGCTCGAATTTCGACCATTCTAGGTCAAATTTCAATCTGCAACTTCACCTCTCTACTCCATTAACCTTGTTAAACCATCCAGAGTACTTCAAACTCATATTTTTCCCACAGATTTTGGGATTTCTCTCTAAATTCTCCATTTTCCCCAAAATTGGTCACACACAAAATCTGCAACAATGAATTTCACCAATCCACTATGGTTTGAGCCCATACAGGCCCGATATATGAACCCGAATCTTTGATACCATAATGTAACATCTCCCGGCCCAACTGAGGGACATTACGGTGCATAATATACATAAGAAGGAAATTTATGCTAATTAATTTAACTAATTTACAGTTAGGTCATTCTCTATAGCTTACAAATATGAATTAAAACAAATTTAGCTATTATCTACAGCCATAAAATAAAAGATTCTATAGCATGCTAATGATCAACATGAAATGAAACTAAACAACTCATTACAACAACATATAAATAATTCTCATTTAAATAGAGTTCATGCACAATAATAACACAACAATAAGATAAAAACACTTATCTTTAAACAAGAGTTTTGCAACCAGCTACTTGGGACGAAAATTCCACCCAACTATAGACTTGTTGTTCCATATATCAACAACAAATCACCCTCAAGTTGAGGCTAGTAATCCACAAAAGAAGGTGGTCTCTCATTTTCCACTCACAACTCATAAAACTCACAACCCACTGATATCTTCCTACAACTATCTCGATTTTACACCATCTCTCTTTCTCCTGACCTATATAACCCAATGAATGGACCCATTCACCAATATTAGTTCCTTGAGAATCCCATTCATTTAGAAGGGTCTCTCTAGCACATGTAACTAGCAATTTGTCAGCTGGGAACTCAAGGGAACTTGCTTCTAGAAAAACTACTAGCAAACAAAAAACAAATAGTTGTTTTAGTGAAACTCACACACAAATTCACTCTTTAGGCTTGACAACCTAGTTTTTCAATTTCCATCTCCAAATATGCTCCAATATGCTCCAACTTGTTCTAGAATTCTCCCTCCATGGCTGCACAAGCTCCAAAATATCTTTCTTTCTCTCTACTTGCTCCTCATGTACTAAAACTCAATGTGTAAATTTTGTTTTTCCAACCCATATGCATTTCCTCTCTTTGGCTTGACTTTCTGGAATCACACTCTTCCCAAGATGATTGTACTCAACCCCCATGTGCCCAATAATGTTGGGATGTGACTACTCACACCCACCCTCTTACATGTATTCAATGATTGGCTTTGGGAATATTTCAGTGTTCCCATTCTAATCCCCATAGAATTTATTCAGTTCCTTCATGGGTTATTTCTATTTCTAATTTATGGACTCTCCCCAATATTTTTGGCTTAATTTGGAGTTTTATCAATGATCTCGACCTATATCTTTACAAACCACTATTTTTCAATTTATGTCAAATTCAAGAAGAATTGGACAAGGGCCCTCTATGGTTATTTTATAGAGTTACTATATACATAAAAAACCCAAATGTTTCATCCCAATATGATTTAATTTTCTCTATTTATGGCCAAAATAAGAAAATGGCTCTAGACTTTGCTAAACTGTGGAACCATTTTTCCTATGTACAATGTGTGCCATCGATATCAGGTCAGAAGCAATATGAACCGTTGATCTACTCTCTATCATCCATTGAAAACCAATGTTCTCATTTTGTGCACACAATACTTCCCCAAATTGTCGACCTGACTTTCGAACATCAGCCCAACTCCTCCGCCATTGACGCATCAACCATTGACGATGTTCACTAGCGATTGAAAATACTTCTTCGGATTCATTTGACCCTTGATTGTCGACCATTGGTGACAAGAGATGTCTTATGGATGACCCAAAATCTTCTTCATTTCATTCGATCCTTCCATCATCTGTTGACGATTTCTCTTGTTGAACTTTAACACTTAGAAAAAAATTGAATTTTCTCTAATTGATCTAGACCATCGATCTCATCCATTTCACAACCCCCAAAATGAATATTGGTCATTAATTTGTATCAACATTGTCCAACTCTATCGACGAGCTTCCATCAACTGCCAGTCATCAACATTTTCTCTTGGTGAATTTCCAATACTTCACCAAAATCATCGATCTAACCATCAGTTGTCGACGGATTCTGTTGTCAAACCTCGAACTTAGAAAATTTATATCATAGTCCATAAGAATCTGGACCATTGATCTAATCTATTTCCTTATCCACTAAAAATTAATCATTCCCATTGATTTACTCAAACTTCCAAATGGTTGAAACATTACAAGTTTTTTAAATTTATCATAGAGAATCTTGGTCGTTGATCTTGAGATCAAATGCGATCTCGACCGTCAATTCACCAAACTATTTACAACTCTACAGGAAGCCATTAAAGCTCGAATTTCAACCATTCTAGGTCAAATTTCAATCTGCAACTTCACCTCTCTACTCCATTAACCTTGTTAAACCATCCAGAGTACTTCAAACTCATTTTTTTCCCACAGATTTTGGGATTTCTCTCTAAATTCTTCATTTTCCCCCAAATTGGTCACACACAAAATCTGCAATAATGAATTTCACCAATCCACTACGGTTTGAGCCCATACAGGCCCGATATAGAAATAGAGGTATAGAAATTTATCTTGGTGAAATTTAACACTTCGATTTTTTTTTACTTTTCTCCAATTGATTTGGACCATCGATCTCATTCGTTTTACAACCCCCGAAATGAAGCATGGTCATTGATTGTATCAACATTGTCCAAATCTTACAATTCCCATCCATTGGCCATCATCCATCGACATTTTATTTTGAATAATTTCCAACACTTCTCCAATCTCGTTAATCTAGCCATCGACTATCGACGGATTCTACTGTCGAACCTCGCACTTAGAAAATTTTTATCACAGTCCAAGAGAATCTGGACTATCGATCCGATCTATTTTCTTATCCATTGAAAATTAATCATGACCGTTTATTTATTCAACCTTCCCAATGACCGAAACATTACAAAATTTTTAAATTTACCATAGAGAATCTTGGTCATTGATCTCGAGATCAAACACGATCTCGATCGTCAATTCACCAAATTGCCTGCAACTCTACACGAGGCCATTAAAACTAAACATTTTACCATTCCAAGTCGAATTTTCACCTGCAACTTCAACACTATACTCCATTAACCTTGTTAAATTGTTTGGATTTATTCAAACTTAGATTTTCCCCAGAATCCTTTCTCTCTAAATTCTCCATTTTTCTCCAAATTGGTCACAAAAAAAATCTCCAACAATGAATTTCACCAACTAGCTCTGGTTCGAGCCCATACAAGATTGATATTTGAACTTTAAGTTATGATACCATAATGTAACATCCCCCATCCCGACTGAGGGACATTACAGTGTGGAATATACATAAAAACAAAATTTCTTCTAATTAATTTAAGTCATTTACAATTAGCTCATTTCTTGTAGCTTACAACTACAAATTAAAACAGATTCAGCTATTGTCTAAAACCATAAAATAGAAGCATCTATAGCATGATAATGATCAATAAGAAATGCAACTAAACAACTCATTATAAAACAACATATAAATCATTTTCATTTATATAGAGTTCATGAACAACAATAACACATGTAAATAACAAAACAACAAGATAAAGACACTTATCTCTAAACAAGAGTTGTGCAACTAGCTAGTTGGTACAAATGTTCCACCCAATGTTATACTTGTTGTTCCATATCTCAAAAAAAAATCACCCTCGATTTTAGGCTAGTAATCCACCAAAGAGGTTGGTCTCTCACAGTCCATTCACAACTCATAAAAATCACAACCCACTAATATCTTCCTACAACTATCCCGAATTTCCACTAGCTCTCTTTCTCTTGATCTATCTAACCCAAGAAATGGACCCCTTCATTGATATCAATCCCTTAGGAGTTCCATTTGTTTATCAAGGCCTCTCTATAATAGGTATCCATGAATCTTTCAGCTGGGAACTCAAGGGAACTTGTTTCTAGGAAAACTACCAACAAACCAACAACAAACTCTTGTTGTTTTAGTGCAATCACCCATGAATTCACTCTTCAGGCCTGACAACCTGGTTATTCAATTAATCTTGATGTACTAGGTCCATAAATTAACCATTTGAAAGAAAAGATAAAAGCATTGTGAACTTCATCGAAGATATATGGAATTTTTTTCTTACGTAGTGCAAGGTAACACATTTGTATACGGTCAAATCTACAGTTAACCTTTTTGGCCTAGGGTAGGCCTTTGAACATGTGACAGTAAGTCATAATGAAAATAAAATATGAAGACATGTAAAACCTTTTACTTTTATGAAAATTTTCCAGCTGAAAAGATAAATCACTCTAAATAATCTTTGACCAATCAAATATGGCATTCTCATGAATTGAAAAATAAATTATATACAAAGCAAGCTTAGGAACAATAGTTGTGGACTCATTTCTAGTTATCCTGGTGAATAACCATGCCATTTCTTTGTATGGGTTGTTTAATGAACATACATGAATATTTGGGAGGTCTTTAGGAACAATTGTTGGGTCTTCAAGGTTACAGTCATGTAGAAGTTTGAATCCTCCTTTCTTCCTCTTAATGAAATATTCAACTTGAACACTCTTGAAAACCATGGTTGGTTCAAGGAGTTTTAACATCCTTTAAAAAATTGAGGGTGCTAAAGAGATGAGTGATTCTCATTGTAACTAAATAATTCTCCTTTCCTTATCAAACTTGTTAATACACCATGAAATCAGTTCCTTGAAATCATATACCTCTGGCATACACCTAGCTCATGCGATTATAAATGTCCATTTAATTGTGTTCAAATTATTTTCCAATGGTGGTAATGTATAATAATACCAATAAGCTAGTTACCACATAAATATCTAGTCTTCTCATCCCAAATGATTGATGGTGTCTCCAAAAAACTATTTTTTTTTCGAGATGAGATATTTATCCAAGGTGAGAACTTAACAATAGATTTTCAAATTGCTATTATTGAAAGACACTTGTTTATTTCAACACATTCTATAACTCCTAATTCAAGAATTTTAAATAATGATTTGTATTAACATTTATGGGAATTTAACTTGAGAAACTTGTCATTAATAAATATATTAACACTATACAAGCAATAGAAATTTCTAGAAAGAATGATTTAATGCATGTTGGAAAAGATGATAGGACGAGATGTACAATGTCATGAGGTGATGAAATATCAGGATGATGAATGAGTGGGACAAGAGAATGATCAATATACATGGGATAATGGGAAGACAAGATGGTGAAATGGTGGGGTAATGAGAGGATTAGGAAGGAGCAAGAGTGGGAGAATTAAAATGGTGGATGATCGAGATCAGGGTATGGTGGGAGAATTGACAAGAAGATGAGCGGGATAGTGGGGTGAGGGACAACATGGTGGAGGTGTGATCTGGGTGGTTTTCCACACCCATGGATGATTGTCCACTTAGAAAAAAAAATCTAAGTGTAGGTAGTGCATAATGGAGGTCGTGGAAATTACATAAGTGTTATGTGGGTCCCAAAAGTTATGCATAGCAATGTAATGTGTTAGGAAATGGTGATGATCTCAAAATTTTCTATGGATGGAGGAAAATTAGGAATGGAATATACAAGATGAGTTACATAATATTTCATCAACACATATAGGTCAATAACCAGCTCCAACTGTGGGACAATAAACCCCTGTCGGTTATTGAGAATCCATAAAAGAAAATAAAAACTTGGAAATCGGTGTTAGGATATTTAGACAATTAAGAGTTAGTTAAGATCTACTTGGTCTAATGTGTCGTTAGGTAAAAGTGTGTTTATTTAGTATGCATTATTATGCATTTGTAGTTAGGAAATCCAATCGTTACAATATGTTCCCAACTTAGAGTGATTTGAGAGTTCATATTATCCTCGATATTAATGACAATTGATATGTGGCTTGACACCTAATTGGTCCATGATCTCTATTTAAATAGAATGGAGGGTAATTTTCTGATGATCGATTATGATAAACTCTCTTGTAAAATATCTCTGTAATATTTTTCTTTTTCATTAATAGACTGCTCCAAGTGGCTACATTGGCTGGGGTCATGGATGTTTCCTCATAGGGGTTTTACCACACCAAAACATTGATGTGTTGATCTTTTATCTGTTTGTGTGAGTGGTTACTGAAGTTGTTCATCCTCTATTGGAATGCATGTGTTGTAAGACCCTCTCCTATTGTAGATTGAGATCGTGAAGCTGAGTTACCTCATCTCCATTTCCTACCATTTTTGTACATTCATGGAATACGAAGATTGTTCCATTGTGTCTGGAGTTCACATTTCATTTAGGAATGTTTTTCTTTTCACTGGAAAAGGTTTTTGTTTTCCCAATATACGACCATTTCAGCTTGATCCGGAGGTATAAATCCTGAATACGCCCTTTTAAAATTTTTTGCAAAGTATTATTTAGGTTTTATATTGTTTGCTTCTAGGTTGCTACTCTTTTATATCTGTGTATTCTCTTTTCCCCATGCCTTGTGTGATCTTGGAAAATCTGAAACCCATAGAAAATGGTACATTTTCTGGGTACGCTAACCAGGATCTAACCCTTGTTGTCATCGAGACAGACAATTTTTTTCTTGTGTGAAAATAGTTTTTTTGAGCATGCTCTCCAAGGCCATCTTCAACAACAACAACAACAACACTCTTGCTAAACAATATAATATGTTTTTTAGCCCACTTGATTAAAATTTTCCTTATTAAGTAAGAGTTCTTGAGTTCAAGTCTCTCTTTTTGTTACATTTTCTTTGAAAAAGTTCATGCACCATTGTAAAGTGTATTTCACTTCAAGTATAAAAGTGAATCACTATAAGTAGCTTTAATATTTTATTTCAGAGTTATTTATTTTGCATGCAACATTTCTTTTATAAAGTAACTTCATTATAAAAGTGATCTCCACTTATTTTCATAAAATCCAGTCACTTCATAAAGAAACTTACACCATCATGTGGTTCTTTGGTTACTGTTTATGCATTTTTTTTAAAGATGGCATAACTTTCCCATCCGAAGTTCATTTTCAGTGTTGTTTTTTCTAAAACCGCCTAATTTTTCAAAATATTTCCATCCAAATCATCAGTTTCAATTTTTAAATCCATATTATATACATATTTAATATGGCTTCTGTTGTAGGAAAATCTCCCTGCAGACAGGTAGATCGCCTCTAAGAGCTTGACCCTAACTCTAAGATAGGAAATGATTAACATGGACACTGACTTCCTTTCAAATCTATCTAAACTAACACATGAGAAGGAAGGAGAACATAAGTACCTCTTTATCGACGTTTGTCCCTGCATGCTCCGAGTTGCGCTCCGATCCTTTTCTCCTCACTGAGTTCTATGGACAAACAAGATACAACCACTTCCTACTCTATTGATGTTATCTTGAAAATAGATCTATCTATCAATGATAAGTTCATGTAACATTAGACACAAACTAGAAAGGAACAGGCCAAGCGTGTCATATTAACGAGAATAATGACAGCAATACTTACAATCGTAGATGCGAATGCGATAGCTTCGTCGATTCCTCTTCGTCTAAACCTTGCTCGAAAGATCCACAACCTGGATAAAAACAACTTCACTGATCAATCTCCTTTGGCTGACTGTGTGTTTCCTATGAGATCATAGGTTTCATGCTAGCAATTCTTCCTCCAATCAGCTCTGTTCCAGCACCACTTATGAGATCATAACTTTGGTGTGATTCTCCATTTCCCATCCTCACTTATGAGATCATAAGTTTGGTATCATTCTCCATTTTGCAGTCCCCTTTCACCATTAGAAAGATTTCTTATATAGGTTAAGAGGATCTTAACCTCTTGAGTTATCTTTAGAACAAGTTGGGGAACCTCCTCCTTAGATCAGGGATCTCCTAATGAAACCAAGAATTTGAATGCAACTTCCTTCTAATATTGAAAGATCCTCCCCTTATTCTCCTCAACGGGCCAACTACTACCTCAGATTAGGAAACACTCCTGCAAAAGGGGTATCAGAGCATTGTAGTGCTCCCTGAGAAGCTTAAGGGAAGAACCAGTGCTCCAAAAGTGAGTAGAACTCCTGTAAAAGTGTAGAAGAGCATTATAACACTCCTTGAATCCTTGTAGGGGGGTGCCAGCACTCCTAAGGCTGATATAGGGGAGTGCTCACGCTCAAAACCATTTTTTCAGAGCTCTTTTCAAGTGTCAAGAGTCCCTTGACTTCAGTTAACCAATTCTCCTTCTCCAAACCAAGTACATGAGATGTTTTAAGTGCCTCCTTAGTGTCTTCATTATGGAAGTATGCTTGAATCATGTCTTCAACACTTGTGAACAACTTGCGACACTTGCCAAAGTTGTAAGGAAGATGCGACACTTACGACAATTGAGAGGAATATGCGACACTTATCCAGTTGAGTAATTTTGACGTGTAACAGAATGCCCCCCAAAGTATGAAGTTAGAAGATATGAACTGATGACTGAAATACTTTGTAGATGTTCAAGCAAGGGTATAGACTTGGAGAACCTGACAGAAGCTGCACACAAACATCCAACAAATATCATGACATATTTCAAAATCCGAGGCAGGCATACCTATGCTTCGGTGATCAAGACTTGTGAGATATGGCTGCCATAAAATACACTGCGGATCCATAATTGTATTGACAAGAAGGTATAGCCACCGAAGATACAATGTGGATCTATACTCTGATGACTCAGACTAATCGTAGCCACAAAGAATACACAGTGGATCTAGGAGATGATAAAACATAGCCACAACCAATACAAAGTGGATCTATGTGACAGTGTATGTGTTCTTTGTCCAATATAAATTCCTTCGCAACCTGGGCAAAGCATATATCAAAGCGATCACTCAACCAAGGGTCTTCTTACCAATCCCAATATGGTATGAATCTGACCATGTGAATAGATTTCCTGACGTCGAACATGGCAGAAACCACTTGATTACCGGTCAATGGTGTGAACAGTTAACAAGTGAGAGGAAGATCACCATTAATGTCAATGATTCCCAAGGTACCATAGTACATTCCAGCGAATGTGAATATATGAGATGAGGTCGAACATCCATGGAATCATTCGATCAGGGGTCAATGATGTAAACCCACTACCGAATGTGAGGAGGCCTACCATTGAGGCATGCAGGTCCCAAAGTACTAACTAGTTTCTAAGCCTAATTCCTAGATAATGTGTTGAATTCGAAAGGATTAGACTCGTCGAGGGAGGGCCTTGATGTATCCCCCATCAATGACACAAAATGAACATGGATATGTAATTGGCAGATCAAATGGACATGGAATGACATAGGTTGAGGTAAGATATTTGGGATAGCTGACTCTCGAGGTAGATACTTCCCTTGAACACTGAGGCATGATAGCGAAACATGACATGCACCAAAACTATGCAGTGGGTACTGTGACTTGCGTCGGGTGACCCAAAGGAGTGAAAGGAACTCAAAGGATTGGCTTAGTGCAGAGGTTCAGTGGATTATGATGTATGCAAATGACAAAGCTCCATGTTCAAGGGCGACTCTAAGAAGTGATGGATGATGTTCTCAAGAGACTGCTTGGCTTGCTCCTTTCAATTTTTCCCCCATCCAAATAGATGAGTACCTCTTTTTGATTTAATGAACTCGAGGAGGATAACACATGCTCGATATAACTCACCTTCGGTAAGTTCCTCTTCCTTTGTTTTAACAAACCGGAATAAGTAAGGGTTCAGTCCCATGTGGGCCTGTCGATGTGTGCTTTAATGAGTCCAAAGATAGAAAACTAGAAGGTTTTTCAGGATTATAGAGTTTGGAAAAACGCTTAAAAGAGAACTCTTTCAGTTCATTTTTCGTACAGTATTCCAACGAGACCAAAAAAGGGGTAAACTATCGCTCGAAAGATGCCCTTTCTAACATTTTAATGAGTTTGAAAGGAAGCAAGGTCACTCGAAAATCTTTTCATATTTAGAGACTCTGAAAAGGGTTTAAATTAGACTCCAGGGGGGTTCCTTTTTCGTGTGTTTGTGTATCCGTACGGGTCCAAAAAAGAGATAAAAGTTTACTCACTTGCATTCTCATGTATTTACGAGCATGAGAAAGAACAAAGACTAAGCTCGGTATGCCCCCAACTTGAAAGCTGGTGGCTTAGCTCCAGAATGATCATCAAACCCTGGAGACATGCCCCCCAAGCTTCAATTCATTCACCAACTTTGAGGTTGTCACCAATTTCTGTACTAGATGGAGAAAAAGGATACAGGTAGATAAAATGAAGGTTCTGTTGACGGGCGAAATTGTCTGTCCGTCAACAAATGGCACTAGAAGGAGGGCCGACTGACAAGCTGGCCTTGTAGGATATTTTATTTTTAAATGTATTCAATTTCCCCCATGGCTCCCAAAATCACTGTGTTGGAACATGCTTTCAACTTCTTATTACCCGATGTTCCCATCGAGACAGTCTCTTGCTTGTCCAAACTCACCTTTGATGGTGAAGGCAATACATCTGCTAAAGATCACCTTAACAATTTTTGGTGCAAATGCATCAAACATGACATCTGAGATTTAGGAGTTTTATGCAGACTGTTCACTTTTACTTTTAGAGGTCGAATCAAACAATGGTTTGAATCCTTTCCATCATATCACATCTTTGATTGGTTTCAATTTGTAGATGAGTTTCTATATGCTTTTGAAATTTATAATTTTGATCAATTATGTGAAGAATTTCATACTTCGCTAATCAACGATGATCCATCTTCAGAAGGATTTTTGAAAAAATTCTATCATATCCTCTGTAAATTTAATCTCGATGACATGTCATTGGCATTAAATCTATTCTATGATGCTTCCATTCCTTCCATTCAGTCATGTTCAATCACGAACAAAGAACCAATTGCAAATCCTATCACTCAACTGCTAGAAAAATCTTCTTCGCAAGAAGAGGGAAATTCTTCCGATACTGTTGAACAAGCTAGGGAGGTAGAATCTATTGATCAGGCTCTTATTGACAACCAAATTGGTTTTTCCTTTAAATCATCGTATTTTTAGTCTAAGACTAGTATGGAAGATGATTCATTTCTGGCGCAAGGTGAATACCCTCATTCCTGTAACTCATGCTCTAATCAACATTTAAAATCAGTCATTGAAGAACACTTAAGAAATGAAAATATTCTTGAATGTTCTAGTACTCCCATGAAGCTGATTAGAGAAGAAGTCACGCAACTAGAAGTAGAAACTTTAAACCTTCATCCTCAAAATGCACTTTGTTCATAGGAAAGACTAGATGTTGGTCACATAAATTTTGAATTATCTAAAAAGGAAAATCCATATGATCATATTATGTTAAGGAATTCGTCACCAAATCATAGTAGGGGTTTTAAAGAAAGTGAAGAGAATTGTCTTGAGAATACCATTGTTGATTATCATAGTTCAAGAGATTCTTTTAATCTTCTTATTTCTCATTCATTTTATTCCTTATATCCTTATCTATTCCTAGATTCTGGTGGACTTGATATCTTACCTACAACATCCTTTTCTTTTCCACCAAAATCATGTCCTTTCGATATGCTAAAATTTAGTGAAATCAATTCCAAACCTAACATTGATAAAACCGGATTTGACTCTTGTTCACTCACATGGGAAAAGGACATGTTGCGAGATGATTTTACACAGTTTCTTGTTGAAAAGGACATTGCATTACATCTTATGGAAATCAAACATTCTAAGTTTCATACTCGTTCTTTTCTTAGCTCGAATCTTAATATTAATACTTCACATTTTGAAATGATCAATCTCCTCGAAGGAAACATTCAAACCGATGATCTTATTTATTGCACGAATCCTCCTATGATGAGCTTTCCATTGATATATTCATTTCATCAAAGTCATGGTTTGCATCCCCATTTTTGTGACAGGATCATAGGATGTCTTGAATATTCATATATTAAAAAATTTCATAATAAAGACAAAGTTGTGCTTGCTTTCTTTTTACCTAAGAATCTTGGAAGTAGGTGTGACATTTCTTTTAGATCCGCCATGTGAAGAAATTAATGAGTACTTAGAGAACTGTTAGAAGGAAGGGGCATTTCAGCCTTGGCTGATGTTTATTCCATTTCCTCATAATCCTGATGATTTTTTCAAAACTACTTACACTCACCCATGCCATTATGACCCTTATCACGACAAGATTGTGCAATGGCTAGAGGATTCATACAACAAGAATATTCAAGGAAATGGTAAGATCATGCTTACTTTGTTTCTAGATGTTGATTATGATGGTAAGAGTGATATGTTTCTATCATTTGTTGATATATTACCATTCTTTTTTATAATGCTTGATCTTGTTTCCATTACAGGGTTAGAGTTACTCCGATGGCTACATTGGAAACATGACTTCACGTAGTATTCTAGCTTATTTAATAGTTAGGGTAGATGTAGGAATAGGTTTTATTGTAGTTTTATTTCTCACTATTTCTCTTTGTAATAATGCAGTCATGCACGTAAGTGGGCGCACCACGAGAACCATAATATGATTGTTGTCAGGGAAGTCCCCTTGATCCTTTTTCTCTTTACTTCTAGTTGAACGTTTATTTTCAAAAATGCAGTATTGTCATGAAAATCTTAAATGGAAAAGTAAAGAGATAAATAAATCTAAATCAAGCCTGACCCAAGGTACCATGAGTAAGACTGCTTTCCCATCAAATAGGATTTTCCTACTTTTCAGTCTCCCAAGGGATTTGTTGCATGAGGTTTTCAAATGCACCTACCATATTTGTTTTTTTTTTGTTGTTGTTTGGATTTCTTTGCTTTCCATTTTTTTCTTCGCTGGTGTGTTTTGATTTCTCCCTTATGCTTACCAGTTTTTGCTTTTGGAAATACACCTAGCTGCATTATTGAGCTATTCAGAAAAAGACAATAGAAAATTTCTTCCCTGAAATAACTTCTGAAATTTTGTACAAACATCAGTGATGTATTGCTAGATTGATATCTGCGTTGGAAAAATTTTGTTGTTTGAAAGAAGTTCACTTATTTCAATCTCTGAGCAAAGCTTGTCATGATCATCTATTATCTTTTTATGATGTCCCTTTTCTGTAAAGGAATGACTCAAAAGACGTCTCCCTGTCATAGGAAGTTGTTTTGTAAATAAAACATTTCTGGAAAAAATGAAGGACAATGCTAAAAAATTCTGATGAGGTCTTGATGTACTAGGTCCATAAATTAACCATTTGAAAGAAAAGATAAAAGCATTGTGAACTTCATTGAAGATATATGGAATTTTTTCCTTACGTAGTGCAAGGTAACACATTTGTATAGGGTGAAATGTACAGTTAACCTTTTTGGCCAAGGGTAGGCCTTTGAACATGTGACAGTAAGTCATGATGAAAATAAAATATGAAGACATGTAAAACCTTTTACTTTTATGAAAATTTTCCAGCTGAAAAGATAAATCACTCTAAATAATCCTTGACCAATCAAATATGGCATTCTCATGAATTGAAAAATAAATTATACACAAAGCAAGCTTAGGAACAATAGTTGTGGACTCCTTTCTAGTTATCCTGGTGAATAACCATGCCATTTCTTTGTATGGGTTGTTTAATGAACATACTTGAATATTTGGGAGGTCTTTAGGAACAATTGTTGGGTCTTCAAGGTTACAGTCATGTAGAAGTTTGAATCCTCATTTCTTCCTCTTAATCAAATATTCAACTTGAACACTCTTGAAAACCATGGTTGGTTCAAGGAGTTTTAACATCCTTTTAAAAATTGAGGGTGCTAAAGAGATGAGTGATTCTCATTGTAACTAAATAATTCTCCTTTCCTTATCAAACTTGTTAATACACCATGAAATCAGTTCCTTGAAATCATATACCTCTGGCATACACCTAGCTCATGCGATTATGAATGTACATTTAATTGTGTTCAAATTATTTTCCAATGGTGGTAATGTATAATAATACCTATAAGCTGGTTACCACAGAAATATCTAGTCTTCTCATCCCAAATGATTGATGGTGTCTCCAAAAAACTATTATTTTTTTCGAGATGAGATATTTATCCAAGGTGAGGACTTAACAATAGATTTTCAAATTGCTATTATTGAAAGACACT
>ML788351.1:597857-611056 GCA_009831015.1 Picea engelmannii
TTTAATTATTAGTTAGTTTAGTTTCTTGTATTTAGTTTTAGTTTGTTTTATTAGTTTTAGTTAGTTTTAGTTAGTTTTATTTGTTTTAGTTAGATTAGTTAGTTTAGATTAGTTTTCTCTTTGGTTTTCTTAGGACCTTAGAGCGGCCAACGAAGCCGTTAAACCCGTCGGGGTGGTTCATTCCAAACAGCTTGGGTTATTTAGACAACCCCGAACTGGTTCCACTCTCTCAATTGACGGACAGACAATTTCGCCGGTCAAGAGGTTAAAAAATGAGACCTAATGAAAGACGCGACTCGACATCTACGAGATCTGGCAAAAGACTAAACTTGAAGGGGGAGGTGATTGTTTCATTTTCTAATGAGCTTGACACAGGAAAATAACTATGCTTAAGGTTCCAAGTTTTATCCCCATATTGTTGTTTCATTTTTTAACGAACTTTCTACAGAGAAGAAAACTATGCTCAAGGCCTTTATTTCATTTTTTAATGAGCTTTCCACAGAGAAGAGAAAATATGCTCATGACATGCCCCCAGCATGAAAGTTGGTGGCCTCTGTTTTATTTTTAACGAGATTGCCACAGAGAAGAGAAAATATGCTCGTAGTTTCTTCTTGATCATGGCTTCCGAGAGGATAATGCTCTGGAAGGGTACCATGTCAAAGGATAAAATTTGGTCATGGCCTCCAGGAGATCTTCACTGGATGGAAGATAATCACTCGAGAAGGAACACATGTTGAGGTTCGTGACAGGGGTAAGGAGATCAGGCTCCAATAACCCTATCGAAGAGATCACCATGTCAACTACCAGATCCAAATCATCGGAAGTTGAGGTCATGGGAGACAATGCCACATAATTGACATGCGGTAGGGGTGATACTGTCTGCATATAAGAACCACTTAGGGAGGTAACCCAGTCAGGGCCGATGAATGAAAGTTGATCAATAGTCACAGTTCTTCCATCGTGAGGAAAAGATATCACACGGAAAAGGGTGGATACAATAGCTTTCATGGCATAGACATAATCCCAACCAAGGAGTAAAGCGAAATCCAAGGGGTCTTGGACTACCATGACATCGATAAAGACAATTTTCCCTCCCAAAGTTACAAGAAACTGAGGAAGGATCCCTAAAGGTTGACTAGTTCTTCTGTTAAAAGCTAACAGATTCTGTGTAACCGGTGTAAGCTGCGGACAACCCAAAGCGTACCAAGCAACAAAAGACAAAATACTAACAGACACACCTTCATCTATTAGTGTTTGAGGAACGTCCCGAACACGAACCTGTACTGTAATCTGGAAATGAATGTGGGAGGGAAGACGAGGTCCAGTTAGCACACCCCAATCAAAAAGGATGGATTCAATACTTGGAGGGGGTTCCACAGGAGGAGGAGGAATGGCCCCAAGCATGGAATATTTTGTATTAATAAGAAAAACATGGGCAGTATCGGGTTTACTCTCTAGAAGGAGAGTAGGATCGATCGATGATTGGATCGGATTGACCAATGGTGGAATTGGATAGACCCCTTCGACACTCTTCAGAGGAAGAGTGGAACTGACCAAGGAAGGGACTGGATCAATCACTTTTACATTCCACATTGGAGGAATGGGATCGACCGATGATGAAACTGGATCAACCACTTGAGTTTCATTCTTGAAGGGAATAATGGGGTCGACGGGTGGAATCAGATCAACTGCTTTGGTGTCACTCTCTAACAGGAGAGTGGGATCAACCGAGGATGAAAATAGATCGACCACTTTGGTATCACTCTTTTGATGAAGAGTGGGGCTGATCGATGATGGAACTGGATTAGCTACTTGGGTTTGTGGTTCAATTAAGGAGGACACTAGATTGACCACATGATCAACTGGACTGACCGTGGATGGAACCGGATTGACCAGTCCATCAACCAATGATGGGTTGGAGGAAATCTTACGATAACCTTTTGGAAGCTGAAGTTTTTCTAAAAGAGAAGAAGCCTCTTCCATGCAAGGACAAAGGTGAGAGTAATGATTACCTTTACATAACATGCAAGGGAACTTGATACTTTTCTTCTTCTTACCAACCTGAACATCACTAGTTGATGGGGTATCATCGACATGACCGATAGAGGCCGATGACGTAGAGGACCAAATTTCTAAGACCTGGGTAAGATCGGGGAAATCCCTCAGAAAGTGGTCACCCTTACAAAGGCTGCAAGGGAATTTGGGTTTTGGATTCTTCCTTTTAATCTTGTTGATCTCATCAACACTCCCAGTACTATTAACAGTAACTGGTTTCTTAGATCCAACATTTGATGTTGTTGGGGGCTTGGTCCTTTTCATGTTCTTCTTCTTCTTCTCTTCTTGTTTCTTCTTCTTCTGATCAGCCTGGTTACTTTCTTTGGAGCTTTCACTAGGCGAAGAAGGAGAAATGGAAGGAGACTTAATGGGCGAAGAAGGAAAAAATTTGACATGAGGTTGATGTGTGGGTGGTGCATTGACATCCATAGTATTAGGTGCAACTGAAACATTGGGAGGATTTGGGATCACCGGAGTAGGGAACAACCAAACTGGTAGTGCGATAGTGAGTCCTGGAAGACTCAATGTGGCAACATATGGAGGACCAAAGTTTCCAAATGAAGGAAAAGTATAAGGTTCCCCAGAAGAAGGGGTTCCTCCATTGGTACTCCCAGGATTCGATGCCATTAACACTGACTCGACCTAAGGTCCACTAAGTAAAAGAAATAGCATATGCAAATAGAATATAAGAATCACAACCAAGCAAACCTGAACTTCTCTCGATGACCATACTAGTTGGTGATGAAATCCAATGTCACGTGATCAAGTCTAGAAGGAGTGGGGATAGGGTGGAACAGTTACAATAGTGACTTGCTTAACGGAATTATGCCTTGGTGCAAGCTTCCACGCATTAATTGTGGATTTACCGTCCAAGGAGCCCGAGTGAGTTTGACCAATGTTTGTTGTCACCTTGTGTAAGACCCTAAATATTATGGCCACTAAGGTTACCAATTCACAGTCAGCCCCTGGGCGGGAACAGTCGACAGTCCAATCAGAACGTATGGGTAGGGTATCGAGCCTGAAATCAACTAAAAGGATTCCACACAGTAATTGTGGATTTACCTTGAAGTGACCCCCATAATATGATCTGACCACCACAATTAGTAAAACCACGGAGGGTTAGTCCCCGTAGCTCACCCGAATGCGACCTCGTGCGTAACCCCTATGTGAGAGGGGGATCCTAGGCAGACTTATACGATGATTGGATTTGACTCTCCCTAACTCAGGATGCTATTGTTTGTTTTGATAAACTTTGGAGAGTTATTCTCATAGCCTAATCCAAAGTACTAAGCCTATTCTACTGTTGGTGGAAGATCCTAGAAAAGAAAAAGTTCTAGATAACTTTTAATTAGCGTTGATTTTTATAGTTGTTCTTTACTCAGAGGGTGTATGAAAGTGAAACTAATGGAATGATGACTCAATTCCCAAAAATATGCTTAAAATATGATAAGCAATCGTTTCTTTTCAATGAATACCTATTTAAGGGAAAGAGGAAGAGTCGTTTTCACTATCAAACACTTGATAAGGAATGACCTCAAACAATTTTGTCTTCAATCAAATCCAATAAAGCTACAACATTTCAGAAATGAAAAGTAATTTTCAAACTAATCATTAAGATGTACTTTTTTTGTTTGTATATGAATAATAATCAATTCAAAACAATGCTCGTCTTGCTAATTACCTTCTTGGACGAATGAAAATCAAATCAGCACAAGCAAAAGTCATACAAACAATACACCCTTTCGTTGTAATCAAAACAAAAAAGTGAAAGAAAAGAAACAATGAAAGAGAAAAAAAACTTCACACCCAAAAGAAAAAGTTGAAGAACAATGATCTTGACTAAAATCAAGATGAAGAGATCTGTAGGCCTTTGATGACCTTCACCAAGGTTTTTCGTTCAGTTAATGAGGAGAGAAAGACAATGCATGGGTTTCAAATTCCAAATAACAGAAAAACTCAGCAACAATAGTGAAGAAGGTTACGAAATCCAAATAGTAAGATGTTTGTTCTTCAAGCAAAAGATAGATATCCAAGCTGGAAAGAAGAAGGATTGACTCACTAGGTGACCCAACAAGAGAGGCACAGAGAAAAACCCTGAAAAAGGCAATTCTGGAAGGTTTTTTGGCCAAAGGAGGGTTGGCGCTCTGTTGCCAAAGGAAAGGAGTGTTATAGCTCTCTGTAGAAGGCTATGAGGGAGTGTTGGCACTCTGTTAACATAAGGACATGGGCATCATGTTCAAAAACTCCCAAAAATGTAAAAAAATTGCAAAAATTGCAATTGAAACTCGACAACTATGCTGAGTATGATGGGGTAGGGAGACAATCAGCTCATGAAACCAATCAAAAGAGGAGTGAACCAGGTCTGAAACAATCAAGTGGTAGAACAAGGTGAATGAGGAGAAATCAAAATAATAAATTTCGATTTCAGGCTATCTCCCCAGCGGAGTCGCCGGTTTCTGTTGTAGGAAAATCTCCATGCGGACAGGTAGATCACCTCTAAGAGATTGACCTTAACTCTAAGAAATAAAATGCTTAACGTGGACACTAACTTCCTTTAAAATCTATCTAAACTAACACACGAGAAAGAAGGAGAACATAACTACCTTTTTATCGACGTTTGTCCCTGCACGCTCCGAGTTGCGCTCCGATCCTTTGCTCCTCACTGAGTTCTATGGACAAACAAGATACGACCACTTCCTACTCTATTTATGTTAGCTTGAAAATATATCTATCTATCAATGATAATTTCATGTAACATTAGACACAAACTAGAAAGAAACAGGCCAAGCATGTCATATTAATGAGAATAACGACAACAGTACTTACAATCGTAGATGCGAATGCGACAGCTTCGTCGGGTCCTCTTCATCTAACCCTTGCCTGAAAGATCCACAACCTGGATAACAGCAGCTTCACTGATCACTCTCCTTTGGCTGACTATGTGTTTCCTATGAGATCATAGGTTTCATGCTAGAAATTCTTCCTCCAATCATCTCTATTCCATCACCACTTATGAGATCATAACTTTGGTGTGATTCTCCATTTCCCATCCTCACTTATGAGATCATAAGTTTGGTATCATTCTCCATTTTGCAGTCCCCTTTCACCATTAGAAAGTTTTCTTATATAGGTTAAGAGGAGCTTAACGTCTTGAGTTATCTTTAGAACAAGTTGGGGAACCTCCTCCTTAGATCAGGGATCTCCTGATGAAACCAAGAAGTCGAATGCAACTGCCTTCTAATCTTGAAATATCCTCCCCTTATTCTCCTCAACGGGCCAACTACTACCTTAGATTAGACAATGCTCTTGCAAAAGGGGTATCAGAGCATTGTAGCACTCCCTGAGAAGCTTAAGGGAAGCGCCAGTTCTCCAAAAGTGAGTAGCGCTCCTGTAAAAGGGTAGGAGAGCATTATAACGCTCCCTGAAGCCTTGTAGGGGGGCTCCAGTTCTCCTAAGGCTGATATAGGGGAGCGCTCACCCTCAAAACCATTGTTTTAGAGCTCTTTTCAATTGTCAACAGTCCCTTGACTTCAGTTAACTAGTTCTCCTTCTCCAAACCAAGTACATGAGATGTTTTAAGTGCCTCCTTAGTGTCGTCATTATGGCAGTATGCTTGAATGATGTCTTCGACACTTGTGAACAACTTGCGGCACTTGCCAAATTTGTAAGGAAGATGTGACACTTACGAAAATTGAGAGGAATATGCGACACTTATCTAGTTGAATAATTTTGATTTGTAACAACTTCTTCAAGTAATCTTTTTCTTACCAACACAAACTACTTCCAATGGAAATCCCATATGGAGGATTTATTAAGAAGTAAAGGCATGTATCATATTACCTTGGGAAATGAAACATAACCTATTGATGTTGATAAGAAACTCAAATGGGATAATATTAATGATGAAGCACATGGACTAATCAAAATTTCCATCTTTCCTGATTTAAGGTTCCACCTTCAACAAATTGATAAACCCGATGTATCTTGGGAAAAGATTGAATCTTTTTTTGGTAAGCACAATATTATTTGAGAACAACAGTTAGAAAATCAATTACTAACTCTAATTCCAAGTGACTTTTATTGCATTGAAGACTATCTATCTAATTTTAAAACACTCATAATTTTATATGAAGAATGTAAGATAAAGATGGACACAGAGCATTATATCTATCTTATTCTCTCTAAGCTAGGTAGTGCATACTATGTTTGTATCTACCTATGCCATGAAATAGGCTGTAGCGACAACTTATCAAAAACCCACTCTTGAGTCTTTTTTTGATGCTTTGTTTAGAGAGAAAGATACACATGTATAACTTGGAGTGATAAACACTACAGGCACCTCCATAAAATCCTTATTTGTCCATCACAAAGATAAACCCTAGAATCCCAAGAAGATACATCTTCGCCACAACAACAAGCAACATAAGGGTCCCAAACCCACTCAGACAGCTTCTGCTCCTAATGGTGACAAATGAGAAAAATATAAAAATAACAAGACTGACAAACATTGCAAATTTTGTGATAAAGATGGTCATGATGAGTCCAAATGTTTCAAGAATATGGCAGCTTTAGAAGCAATGATGAATAAGCACAACATCAGTATTGATTCTACTTCTTCTTATCATGGGCATGCACTTTCTGCTTCTGGTTTCTCCTTCAATACAACTTCTACTTCTTTTTCTGATGAGTGGCTTATTGATTCTGTAGCATATTATCATATCGCTAAGGATAAAGACATATTTTTTTCTCTAAATAAATGTAACACAAAGAAAATATTTTTTGGTGATGATAGATCTCTTAGTGTTTTAGGATTTGGAATAGTTCAAGTAGAAAATGTTCATTTCAATGATGTATTATGTGTTACAAATCTTTCTTATAAAATTATATCAGTATATCAAATCACTCATTTAGGTGAAGGTAAAATTGTCGAGTTTTCACTTCACCAATTTGTAATCAAGGATATAAAACATCCTAAGCATGTTCTTGCAATTGGAATTGTTGATGATATTACTAGGTTGTACAAGTTTGACAACTTTGGGTCATCATCCTTTTCATCATTTTTTTCTTCTCATAGCGATGAATTGAGCAAACTTTGGAATGAGCGGTTTTGTCATATAAACTATTTATCATTGCATCAACTATGTAATCAATAGATGGTGATTGATCTTCCTCCTGTTTCATGCAGATATGGTGTTTGTGCCGGCTGTTTTCTTGGAAAACATCATCGAGATAGTTTTGAAAAAACTACCTCTTGGCACGACTCGGTCCCTTTGCATCTTGTTCACAGTGATTTGTGTGTTCCACTTTCTTCTCCTTTTTTTGGGTGCAAGTATTTCTTAACTTTCATTGATGGCTTTTCTATACGTACTTGGGTTTACTTCTTAAAACTTAGGAGAAAATGTTTTGACAAGTTTTTGTCCTACAAGGCCCTTGTAGAAAATCAATTTGGACATTAAATTCAAAGGTTAAGAGCATATAATGGATGCGAATATGTGAACAATAATTTTACAAGTTACTGCACTACACAGGGCATCCAAATGCAACACAATGTTCCATATACACCAAAAAAAATGGTGTTGTTGAGAGAAATAATCACACATTAAAAGAAATGGATAATTCTATGATCTAATCTAAGGGATTAAGTCTAAAGTATTTGGTGGAAGCCATCAACTGTGAAAATTATATATTAAACCGCACTCCCATAAAGGATCTTAAAAATATAACACTGGAAGAATCTTGGACTAAGCTTAAACCAGATGTAAGTCACTTATGTGTATTTGGTAGTATAGCATGGGCTCACATTCCTGATGAGAAAAGGAAAGCATTGCAGCCTAAAAGTGAGAAGTGTATATTTGTTGGTTATTTTGAAGATGTCAAAGGTTATAGAATTATTCAACCTCATTGTAATGAATTTTTTATTAGAAGAGATGTTAAATTTGATGAATATCTCTTGGCCTGTGAGCTTAATTCAATGTTTATGTCTTCTTTGGCCTGCGAGCCTAATTCAAAGTTCTTGCCTTCTTCGACCTATGATCCATCTTCGACGTTTGTGAATTATTTTGTTCCTATTACATTATTTTCTTCAGATGATGACAATGAGGATGAAAACCCACCTATTCCTTCTCACCTTCCTCAAGATGAGTCCTTTGAATATAAACTAGCACTATCTCCAGCGCCACCACTTCCTAGATGGGTTCGTTCAACAAGAGAAGTAGTTGGTGATCTTTTCAGTGATCCTTTAGATAAATGTTGGACACATTCATAGTTCTTGTGATCCTTTTCTCTTTTGTATCAAGTTTCAGAGACTCATGATCCAGAGACATTTGTAGACGCTTTAGGTCATCTAGAATGTGATACAATAATGAATGAAGAGTATTGTTCTTTAATGGAAAATGATACCTGGGATATTGTACCTCTTACAAAAGGAAGAAAACATGTAAGTTGTAAATGAGTCTATAGAACTAAGTATGCATCAGATAGAAGTGTTTAAAGACACAAGGCTTGGTTAGTTGCCAAAGGATTTTCCCAAGTTGAAGGAATTGACTATAATGAAACCTTTTCCACTGTAGGCAAAATGAATTCCATCCACCTTATTCTTTCCCTTGTTTCCTCACATAAATGGGAGGTCCATCATATGGATGTTAAATATGCCTTCTTGAATCGATATTTGCAAGAAGAAATATACTTGGAAAAACCCCTTGGCTATGTCCAAAATGACTCTACTCTTGTGATCCAGATTATTTTCGGCATGAAATGAGATCGGAGATATAATAAAGAAATGCACAGAGATATCGACGGTATTAAATAATATAATAGAAATGTATCGGAGATGAAACCATAAACACAGATATAGAATAATACATGATTTCTATTAATGAAATAAATGTACAAAGACTGTAGAAATACAGAGTGAAAGACTCACTAGAATGGTGGCAGCTTATCTCTGATAAGAGATGTGAAAACTACTCGCATTCACAAGAAGATGATTACAATGAGGCTTTGAAGGCATTTTTACAATAAACAAGAATGTAAAAATTCCTATACATACAAAAACCTAAACCTAGGAGATGAAGCACCAAAAGTCATGTGGGCCTCGTTTGCGTAAGTTAGTACATCAACTTCCCGGGGTCGTAACTTTTGCATACGATCTCTGTTTTAGGCATATGATAGCTCGTTGGAAAGGTATCATAGAGGAGATTAATTATGGGGGATAAATAATGCCTTCATATATCACTGAGAAACTCTATCTAGAGAAACATTCATTTGGGCCCTCAAAATGGCCCCAAAAATTAAAAACTGCTAAAAATAGTAAATTGCCAAATTTGTCAGAAAACTGTTTTGAGCTAGTAGAAAAAGGTGGGTGGACACCGATATACACCTGGATCAATACTCCCTCCTTAGGAAGTAATGGTATCCATTGCATTGAGTTCCTGGGGGAGAGGGAAAAGTGTTTACTGAATCTACATCTTGGTGAGTTGCTTTCCTTGCTAGAGACGTCGTGCTGCTCAGTTTGTGGAAGTCTGTCATGAACCTGTTGAGGCTGAGGTTGTTCAAAAAGTTAGGCTACATGAGAGGACAATGTGTAGAAGGAATATTTTCACTTTGTTTCAACCTTGTCGACCTACTTTTATTGGATAGAAGGTGCTTGGGGCGAAGTTGTAGTGGTTGCAGTGTCCTTTTGTTTCCATTTTGAACAGATTGTGAAGAAGATAAATTTTGTAGTATGAGATAATACCTTGCGAAACTTTTTAGGTGGAACAATAGTCAGAAATAATTCTAGTATTCTATAGAGATGAACCCCCAGAGAAACAATGACACTACGAGGTTGAGGATCATAAACAACGTAGAACTTCCACATATATGGTTGGCCAAAGAGAACATCACAGACATCTAGTGGGGAAACATCACATAATACCTCATCCTTGAAGGGTTGGATGCCATATGACAATCGACATTGATGGTTGACATGAAGACATCTTCCTTGGCGAAGCCACCCGATGTTGTATGGCTGTAGGTGTGGTGTTTTTGACAATCCCAACAGTTTGATGACCTCTACTGAGATGAGGTTTTTCTGGCTTTCGCTATCAACAATAAAATGTAGTGGGGTCCCCTTAAGCCACATATTTGAATGAAAAAGGCACTCCCCCTCTTCAGGATCTGTTGGTTCTTCTGGTTGAATTGTTGCAGTCGCGACAATAACAATAGGGTTTGCGTCAATGATCTATCCTTTACCAGTATTTTTAGAATCATATTTTGAATCAGGGTTTGGCTCCTTGTCTTTGATCTTGACCACCAATGACTATTTTGAGAAACATTCATTAGTGTTGTGCCAGGGGATTTTGTGAAAATCGCACCATTTTTCGGTGTCCTTCTTTGTCTTCCTGTGAACCTTCTTTTCATGTGGCTTGGACTAATTTTAGGGAGACTGTTTGTTAGGGATGTCTTTGTCATACTTTGTTTGTTGCAGATTTGTAGAACCAAAATCCCATTTGTTTTGGTGCTTAAATTTATTCTCAATTTTAACAACATATCGATAGGCAGCACCGAGGGATGAGATGTCTAGAAAATCCATTTCAGTTTGGATGTATCTATGTAGATCCCCATGGTATTTCAGAACCAAATTTCATTCAGAGTGTTTGATACCCATCTTGGTCCGCAAGGTATGGAAGGTATTGGTGAACTCTGGAACTAATTGGCCCCTCTCTTGCTGTAGTGTGGTCCATATTATGTATTGGTCCTCATATTTTCCAATAGGGTAGTATTGTTCCTTTACCGCATCCACAAAAAAATACCAAGTGGGATCGACCCCATATATTTCAGACTCCTTTGTGGAACTCTGCTCCCAATAAGTTTCCCACCAATGTTTTACATGGGGGATATCTTTAAGGAGTGAGAAGGTGATCTTTTCTTTGTCAAAAAATTTGTGAACAGAGAAATAACCTTCTAGTAGATTTAACCATTTGTCTAGGGCGTTTGCATCTATCTATCCTTCAAATACAGGAATATAAAAATTAACCTGTACCTTGAAAGGTGAGGTTCCTCCAAAGTGGTTGCTTGATGAAGGTGTGCCGATTTCTATCGTCGGGCATTGAAGGATGTGGGAAAAATTCTCCATCATTTTTTCCCTCTGTCGCATGAGAGATTGCTCAAGCAACAAGCTGATAGGATTGTCTACTCCGTCATTTTTATTTTCTTCCTCCACTGAGGGTTTCTTGGGTGTGTGAGAGAAATTTTACTCAAGAGATACAAGCTCGAGACCCAACTTCCTATACTCAGACCTTGTCGGGGACATGCACTGAAAAGAATGACCAAGAACAGCCTGCTCTGATACCACTGATCCAGATTATTTTTGGCATGAAATGAGATCGAAGATATAATAAAGAAATGCACAAAGATATTGTATGTATTCAATAATATAACATAAATTTATAAGATATGAAACCATAAACATAGATATACAATAATATGCAAATTCTATTAATGAAAGAAATGTACAAAGACTATAAAAATACAGAGTGAAAGACTCGCTAGAATGGTGGCAGCTTATCTCTGAGAAGAGATGTGACAGCTACTCGCATTTGCAAGAAGATGATTACAATGAGGCTCTGAAGGAATTTTTACAATAAACAAGAATGCCAAAATTCCTATACATCCAAAAACCTAACCCTAGGAGATGAAGCGCCAAAAGTCATGTGGGCCCTCTTTGGGTAAGTTAGTACATCAACTTCACGGGGTCGTAACTTTTGCACACGATCTCTATTTTAGGCGCATGATATCTCATTGGAAAGGTATCATCAATGAGATTCATTTTGGGGACTCAATCATGCCTTCAGATATCATTGAGAACCTCTATCTTGAAAAACCTTCATTTGGACCCTTAAAATGACCTCGGAAGTTAAAAATTGCTAAAAATGGTAAATTGCCAAATTTGCCAGAAAACTATTTTGAGCCAGTTGGAAAAGGTGGGTGGCCACCGATATCCACCTATATAACCTTTTTTGTCTCCTTAATAAATCTCTTTATGGTCTTTAGCAAGCTCCCTGATCTTGGTATGCAAAAATGGATAACTTTCTTATTGCCACTAGATTCTCTAGATGGCATTCTCATCTTAATGTCTATACCAAAAAAGTAGGAAGTCATCTCATAATCCTTTTAATTTATGTTTATAACCTTATCCTTATTCGTAGTGACCCCAAACTTTTAAACCATGTGAAAACTAGCCTTAAGAAGAAATTTCAAATGACAGACTTAGGATCTTTGCACTATTTCCTTGGCCTCCAAGTTTTGAAAATCAATGAAGGAATTTTTCTTTCCCAATCTAAGTATTCTTGTGAATTTCTTCATATCTTTCACATGGATGATTGTAAACCAACGCCTTCTCTCTTCTAGTCTGGAGTCAATATTGCTTCCACCTGTACTGTTAGTTAGTTGGTAGCCTCTTATACTTGACTCATACCCATCTTGATATTTCCTTTGTTGTTGGTCTTATTTACCAGTATATGAAAACACCCCATGAAATCCATTGGAAAACAACTAAAAGGATACTTCCCTATGTCTGTGGTACATTTGAGTTTGGGATACATTATAGTTCAGAGGGAATTCCTTTATTGGTTGGTTTCACTGATTCATATTGGGTTGAAAACTCTTATGATCGGAAGTCTATTGAAGGTTATTTTTTCATCCTTCATTTAGGACCTATCACTTGGGCTTATAAGAAACAAAAAACTATTGCAATTTCTTCAACAGAAGTAGAGTAACAAGCAGTGGTAAATGCAAGTCAGGAAGCCTTATGGCTTCGACAGATTCTTTCAGAGTTTGGATTCTAGAAGCAACATCTGACCATCCTTTGGTGTGATAATCATAGTTCCATCAAGCTCTCCAAAGACCCAGTTCAACATTAGTGCTAAAAGCACATCGAGCTACACATGAAATTCATCATAAAGCTTATCCATGATCAAGTTATTGAAGTGCTATTTTTCCCTACATAATATCAAGTTGCAAACATTTTCACAAAGTATCTTACATAAGTGAATTATTCCAAACTTCGATCTATGTTAGGAGTTCAGGAATATTTCATCAAGGGGGGATAGGCTCTAATGCCTCCTTCCTTCTCCTATTGTGTCACTATTGTAAATCCTTCAATC
>ML788352.1:5133-15211 GCA_009831015.1 Picea engelmannii
TGCTTGTTCATACCAAATTGGTAGATTTGGTTGAACAAACTATTACAAAATTGGCTCCACTAAATCTGCTCATATCTACCAAATTCTGGGAAATTCATTGGCATATTCAACAATCTCCACCTTGAAAACAATTAACCTGATACCTTGCTCCTTCTTTTGTTCATCACCTTTTTTGCAAGCCAAGAGAAGCCAAGCACCATCGTAGCTTCTCTAACAGTACTGGTTTTGTGAACATGTCTACGTAGTTATCTTTTGTATGCACTTTCTCAAGAGAGACTCCACGTTCATCGATGAACTGTCTTACAAAATGGTACTTGATAGGTATATGTTTTGTTTTACTGTGTTAGGCTGGATTTTTAGCCAAGTGAATAACACTTTGACTATCACAAAGTAACTTTACTTTGTCCTGTATCCTTCCAAACTTACCAAACAAACCTTTCAACCAAACAACCTCTTTGCAAGCATGTGAAGCAACTATGTATTCTACTTCTGTAGTGGATAAAGTAACAATGTTCTGTAGCTTTGACATCCAACTAATAGCTCCACCTGCAAGAGTAAAGACATACCCTGAAGTCAACCTTCTCTTGTCCAAATCACCTGCAAAATTAGAATCAACATATCCACAGAGTAACTCACGACCACTGTAATAGGTGATACAATAATCACTTGTGCCTCTCAGATACCGAAGCACCCATTTCACTGCTGGCCAGTGCTCTTTACCTGGATTTGCCATATACCTACTGACAACCCCAACTGCATGTAAAATGTCTAGCCTTGTACTGACGATTGCATACATTAAACTTCCTACTGCATTAGCATATGGTATTCAAGACATATATTCCTTTTCTTCTTTTGTACTGGGACATAAACTTGAAGAAAACTTAAAATGGGAAGCCAAAGGGACTGAAACTGGTTTCACATCATTCATACCAAACCTCAAAAGTATCTTCTCAACATACTTCTCTTGTGACAACCAAATCTTACCATTCTTCCCGTCTCTGAATATCTCCATGCGCAAAATTTGCCTTACTGCTCCTAGATCTTTCATATTGAACGTCCTAGCCATCTGAGCCTTTAACCTGATGATCTCAGTTATGCTTTTGCTTGCTAAAAGCATATCATCAACATACAATACTAAGATAATGAATATGCCATTATTCAATTTCTTAAAGTAGACACAATGATCATACTCACTCCTTGTATAATTTTGGCTCACCATGAAAGAGTCAAATTTCTTGTACCATTTCTCTAGGCGACTACCTCAGACCATACAATGATTTCTTGAGCCTGCAAACAAATTTCTTGCTGCGATTATGAACAAACCCTTCAGGTTGTTCCATGTAAATTTCCTCATCCAAATCTCCATGTAAGAAAGCAGTCTTAACATCTAGTTGCTCCAACTCCAAATCAAGCAATGCAACTAATGCTAACACAATTCGAATTGAAACAGTCTTTACAACTGGTGAAAAAATCTCATGAAAGTCAATACCTTCTTTCTGAGAATATCCTTTCGCAACCATCCTTGCATTGTACCTTTTCAGCTTATCATCAACAACCTTCTTTAACTTGTAGACCCACTTGCAACCTATAGTTTTCCTGTCTCTTGGAAGTTCTACCAGGTCTCATGTGACGTTCTTCTCTAATGCCTTCATTTCATCCTTCATTGCTTCTTTCCATTTATCAATGTTAGAACCCTTCACAGCTTCCTGATAGCACGAAGGTTCATCATCATTAGTACTCAAAGAAACTGACGAAACAAAATCATCATACCTTCTTGGAGGATTCCTGACCCGCGTAGATCTCCTTAGGGAAGTTTGTGGCTCATCCACATTCTGTTGATTGTTATCATCAACCATGTCTTCCTTTGCCGCAGGAGACTCTTCATGAACATCTTCTGAAACTTGTTCATATTCACCTTCATTGGTTTCAAACTGAATTTGCTGATACGTTGGTGCTTCTTCCTGTTTCATTTGAACATTTGCATTTGATTTGATGAGAGATGATTCATCAAATATTACATCTCTGTTAATGGTGATCTTGTGGGCAGTAGGATCCCACAACCTATACCCCTTAATACCATCACCATATCCAACAAAGAAAAGGCTTTTTTATTTTGGATCTAATTTAGAACGCTGATGTTTTAGAATTAGAGCATAGGCATCACAACCAAAAACTTTAAGATTAGAATAATTACAAGGGTGCCCTGCCCATACCTCTTTGGGAATTTTGCATTCTATTGTTGTTGATGGTGATCGATTCATCAGATAACAAGCTATAGTTACTGCTTCTGCCCACAGTTTTTGCTGCAAATTGGCGTTACTAAGCATACTCCTTGCTCTCTCTAGAAGAGTCATGTTCATGCGTTCAACAACTCCGTTTTGCTGAGGAGTATAGGCAGTGGTTTTATGCCTATCGATCCCAAATTCCTTGCAATAATTCTCAAACTCCATTGACGTAAATTCACCACCATTATCAGTTCTTAAACATTTAATGGATCTACCAGTGCTCTTTTCCACTGAAGCTCTAAACTGCTTGAAAACTGTAAATACATCAGCCTTACTTTTCAACATATAGACCCAAACCTTTCTAGAGAAATTATCTATAAAAGTTACAAAATATGATGATCCTCCATATGAAATAGTAGGGGATGGTCCCTAAGTTTGATTGACATTTCTGCATCCCTAATTGCTGAAGATGAAATTTTATTACAACAACAAGCAATACCCCTTTAGAGGGGACGCCCTAGTGGCCAAGAGGTGCTCTAGGCACAAGCAACAAAACCCAAATTGCAGAAAGTTGAAATGACAAAAAATCATGTTTCCCGATGCACTATTTTATTTCTCCAATGCAAAATATTCAGATTAGTGCCTTTAAAATTGGGTGAATGGAGTCTTAGAATAAAGATTTATATTAGCAAAGACCCGAGGGGTTTAATCCCTTTTACTTCCTAGGGTATGCCAATCAAACTTAGGGTAAATCTAAGAGGGTATACACACTTATATTCCTCTTAGCAACCCTTGCAAAATAACATGTGAACTTTAGCAAATTAGATGAAGCTTAATGGAGGGTGTATCCAACATACTCCTCCTAGGGTTTCAAACAACCATAACCAAGAAAGTGCAAGAAGTAGCTAACAATGCAGATTTTTCCTTACCAATTCCAAGAGAGAGAGAGAGATCAAACCCTAGTTTCACCAAGCAATTTCGCCATAAGCATCAAGAGAACAAGCATCCAAGAGGTGCGCATCACTCCTCGTCATACATTCACCAAAATATAGCACCATAAAACATTTTCACAAGAGAGAAACACCATAATGCCCAAGAATAGCAAAAATTTCAGCGAAGTACTTCTCACAATGGGAGAGTTATGTTATGAAAAGAGATTCACATGATCTCTATTTATACAAAATGTCTAAAACATAGTTTATCCACTTAATTTTAGGGTAAAACACAAGACAGGGCTCAAAAACCCTAATCTTGCTCCTTTACACAAATAATATTAAATAATTCATTTAAATTTCACATTTGCACATTAGACACCCTAAAAACAAGATGACATGTCCCTTTTAGGGCAACATTTTGGCATATTTGACAAATAGTTGAGGTTGGGGATGGAAAGTTTGGCCTCCAAAGGCCTTCTCCTCATGTGCTATTCCCCCTATATGCCTCCTCTGATAAAATCATGCCAAGTGTCAATGAGCAACTCCATCACCACCAAACCCTAGCCCCTCTATGATGTCAAGCCTAAACAATGTGATGTTTTCCCTCCTTAAAGCAAAACATTTGGGTGGTAGGGGATAGGTTAGATCCTCCATGATGCCATGTAAGCTTCCAAAGGCATGTCTCTGTGATTCGGTGTGTAGGCCCTAGGCACCCAACTTGCGGGCTTCTTGCCCCATGGAAGCCCAAACTAGGAATTTTCTCCCAAAACTGGCCACCAAGCAGGGTCCTGCAAAATAAAAGGGTACGCCCTCCAAAGATCTCAAGTCAAAGATATCATGACAAGTGTAAACCACATCTAATAATCAAGGCACCTAAACATGTGCATCAAAACTACCTCATAAAATTAAACAAATGCTCTAAGACCCTATAGAATTAACCAAGTTTAGGTATGGAGGGGTGTCATCAAAGTCCTATTGGGTAGACCAAAACCCTGAAGTAGGGGATGCTCCCAAGGGTTCCCCTTCGGGGTTTTGTAGTGGATGATGAGGTGGATAAAGGTTTAGACTTCATAGGTCAATGGGTTTCATGACATACAAGGGCTCGTACTGTCTCATTTATGGGTGCCTTTGTAGGGGGTGTGCTGCACCTTCTTCCTCAATGCAATCTTTTTCCAAGCCCATTTATTTCCATTTATTAATGAATCAATGATCCAAACACATGTGCACTCCCAATAGTGAATCGATTAGCTTGGGGGGAAGTAACACATTGTCCCTTGAACAAAGAGGTCCACAAAGTGCCATAGGTGTAACCATGTAAAGCGTTGTAACACACTTGTGTTAGTCTTATGTTCAGGCAGGATATTTATTATGTGTTTGATATTGTGCAAGTATTCAATTCTTTCAAGAGAAGCAATTCATCGTTCTCAAGACCTGACTTGGCGACTATCTAGAAGGTGTATTTTAGGCTCTTATCTTTTTCCAGCAACCATCCCCTTGGGGTTTCAGCCCCTTCTTCCCATGAAATGAGGTACATGCCCTTCTTGGGTCACTAAAGTCAAAGAGCCTAGATGAGGGCAATATGATGGGAGTGTAATGAGCGAAAAGTGGTAAGCATGGTCGGGAATGGTATGATAACTCCTTAAGGGACCCCCAGGGACCCCCAGCTGCGAACCTTCCCCATAGGTTTGCCACTTACTAGGAAATCTATGACACTCACCAAGGTGAAATAGGGTCAAAAGCATAATGTCCAAGCATGCGTTCTATAATCAAAAGCAGTTGAAATACAACATGTTTAAATTCCTCAAATATTAGGGTGATTACTTGCCACAATACCTGACTTGTACCGCATGGAGAAATAACCATCTACCTTCCAACAACTAGCTGGTGTGGTGGATGCGTTGACAATGGATCAAAATGTGGTGATAGAGTGGGCTTCCGTATGTGCAAGTGGACACTGCTAGTCATGTGGTCTCTTGACACTCCATATTTACAAACTGAGGGCCTCGAGACATCATCTCCTTAGTTATCCCACAAAATGGGGATAACATCTAGCTCCTACTTGAGGACATGTGCTTGTTGTAGACTGCATGAGAACCACAATATCTCCTGGTAGACCTGTGCCTACACTAATTACCTGGGGCTTGGGACTTGAAGAATTCATGTGACCTAAACATAAGGTCGAAGAATATATCCATCCATTGGTAATGCAATCTTTCTCTCATCCAAAGCTATCAAGTGATGCGTCTCTTTCTCAGACTTCTTCTTGATGATGTAAGGGCCAAGCCAAGAGCTGTCATCCTCCTGGTCATATTTAGGCTTTCCCTTCTTGTCCCACATGAACGCAAGACTTCCTTCACTGTAGTTGATGTAAGGTATATTCTCAATGTAAGGATAAGAAGGAGGTCCTAAGTTGAATGCATTTTTGATGGTCTCTTCACATTCTTTGTCCTTATTATCTTCTTTTTTCAATATTTGGATAGACCTTGGATCTTTCCCTTGGAACCTTGCAAGTTTTTCTTTGTATTCATCTGTCCTTGGGATTAGCATGTCTATGCAGTCCTCTTGCATGAAAGGTAAATCTTGTGGATCATACTCAATGGTTTCTGGAACCTCATCGAACCCACACTCATTTGTATAATCATGACCGTTGGGGTATGTCACATGTTTGGCGGCCCGGTCTCGACTATATAATATCTCAAAGGTTCCATCTGCCATGGGGATGTGTGCATGGGTAAGATCCATGCTAAGAAAACCTCCAAGAGCAACAAACCAACTCCTTGACAAGAGAGTCCCCCAAGCGTCTGGGACATCAATCACTACTATGTTCATAAGGATGTTGAGATACTGTGGGGGTTTCTGGATGCATTTTAGTTATGTGCTTGAGATGTTTTGTGATTGTCGCATGTGCATGTTATAAATTATGGTTTAAACAATATATATATATATATATGATGCATGCGGAAATAAGGAACAACAACCTCCCAATAATATGTATTATGAGATTTAAGCAGGGAAATACAATGAAATACTGGAAATATAAAGGACTTAGAAGTGATAGGTACCACGACGATCAGTGCTTGAAGGGAAATATAATGGAATAGGTGGAAAAATAGGGAAACTGGGAAGGGTTCGGGTCCACTGAAACAAAAATGATTAAAAATGAAGGGTATGACTACGATCAGGGAGAAAAGGGGAATCCAATGGAATACTGCAGTGACGAAATGCCCCCTCCACCTTCGATCTGTATACAAGTGTTGTTTGATGTGCTACCACTTGAAGGGGTACCAACAAGGGTTACAAGGGTGGCCAACAGATGTGAGCTTAAGTACCACTTGTATTTCCTACGTGTATGAATCCCCGACCGCGGGTTTATGCACGTAACGACAGATCTTTGTAGCTTAAAGATGTCAGAATACGTCTCTACCTTGAAAAAAAATTAACCCACAATTTTCTGCCGTGGAAGGTGCTCTGATACCACTTGTAATATTCCAAATATAAAATAGTATGCAAAACATAAATAATTAGCTAGAAATGGCAGGTAAACAATGATATAACTAGAACAACACCACAATAATACCAAAATAATACCAGAATAACACCAGAAAGAACACTTTGATTACTGAGAACAATGTTCACTTGCCTCTTCGAGAGGGAAACCTCCAACATAGTAGAGCTCTATTACAATAATATCCAAGACAAAACTTCTCATAACCTCTATTCCTATTTATACTAAATCTATCTATCCAAAAGAACAATCTAGAGGAAGATCCTTCTAGAAGCAGAAACTTCTATTAGGTATTCTTACATTTGACTTATTCCTCCTTATTGCTAGGCCTTATTAATATTGACCTTTATTACATGGAAATATATTATTCTACCCACTTGAGGGGTTAGGTAGGTTAGGTCCCTAACATTTTTTGTGTAAAAAGTTGCTGAAGTTTGTTGCTCCTGTTGAGGGTCGTATTGTATGGATCCATACATGTCATAAAACAAAGAAGAGGGCACAAAATTTGAGGTAGACTAAGTGTTTGACAAACGTCCTATGGAGTTAGTGTGCTTTTGTTATTGATTTTCTACATGGTATTAGAGCCGGTGCTCTGAGTTACAATGAGCAGTGCTATTTTGGCAAGGATTTGAAGGGGGAAACTTGTTTGTTTGTTTTCTATTAGATAGTTGATAGGTAGATGGCTACTTGCATTAGGTACGAGGACCAGTAGGAAGGGATTTCCAACTATTTTCAATGGAAAGTCAGGATGTCAACTATTCTCAGGGAAAACAAAGAATGGATGTTTGTCATCTTTGTAGTAGTTTTCCCACAACAAACCCTATTTCTTTGGATGTTCATGAGGTAAAGGAAGCCAAAGTTCATAGGCTTATTTTCGATGGAGTGAAGGACCACCTTATCCCACACTTAATTGAGAAGAAGACAACTTATGAGATGTAGGAGACACTGAAAAACTTATATGAGGCAAAGAATGAGAACCGAAACATGGCCTTAAAGGATAAGTTGCATGATATTAAGATGGCTAAGGGTGAGAGTGTGGCATCTTATATTACACGGGTAGAACAGGTGAAAGATGAGTTAGCTGCAGTTGGGGAGGTCATTTTAGATTCAGAGTTGGTGAGGATAGCCTTGAAAGTCTTCACCAAGGAATGGGAAGTCTTCGTGAAGTGTGTGGTGGGTCAAGAACATCTTTCAGATTGGAGCAGATTATGGGACGATTTCACTCAGGAGGATATCCCAGAAGGATCTCAGAGCAGTGGGCAGAAGGGATATGGAGCTGATGAAGAGAATGTTTCTCTTGCGATGAAGAGCAAGAGTAGGAAGCAGGGGAGTTCCAGGAAAGACTTGAGAAAATTCAGATGCTTTGTTTGAAACCAGTATGGCCACCTTGCAGCTCAGTGTCTGGAGAGGAAGAAGAAGAAGAAGGAGAAGTAAGGGCCAATTGCAGTGACAACAACAACAATAGAGGAATTTGCAGACAAGTTTGATAGGCAATTCTCATTATTCACTCTCATGTCAAGTGTCGAGAGTACTGGATTTATGAGTGACAGTAGATGGATCATTAACAATGGAGCCTCATGTCATATGACATGAATATGGTGTATATTCCTCAGTATCATAGAGACAAGTCCACACCGGTTAGTTGAAAGTGAAAGGGGAATGGCATGAGAAGTACAAGGAGTTGGAAGGGTCAGATTCTAACTCGATTTTGGAGAACTCCTAGAGGTTGATGGAGTTCTGTTTGTACTAGGGATAAGAGTTAACCTTCTCTTGGTGTCAGCATTGGGAGATGTTGGATATGTGACATTGTTCAAGGGTGGACATGTATTTATCTACATAGAGGGAGCAGATTTCGTCGAGCCTCAGTTGATTGGTGATTAGGTTGATAGGTTGTACGTTGTCTGAGGACAACCTACAATTGGAGTTGACTCGGATGAGGAGCAATAGGCTCCTGAGACTGCAGTGGGCCCAAGGATTTAGTCTCGATATCCAAGGGAAGAGAGAGAGTCTCTTCTGAGCACCAACAAGAGGCTCAACTGGTGTGAGTGGACATAAGCTCAAGGTGGATGGGTTCTCCTAGGAGCTCATGGTTTAGAGTGGTTGCCAGGAGGAGGTCTCTCTCTAGGTTCGAGTTCTGTGCAGGTGTTGAGGTTGGCTCAAGGTTCAGAGGGAGCTCCTACTGCGAATAGTGTGATGGATATGAGGACATGACTAGGTGATGGTGATGGCATTGAGTACATCCATTGCTAAGAGGGAGTGTTAGATTTTATATCTCGGGAGGTACTCCACATGTTTTGTCTTGTATGCATAAGTGACCTTGAATTTGCACTACTAGGCACTTGACTTTGTAATAGGTGTTTTATAAAGTTGTAATAAAGTGACTCTTTTATTAAAGTGACTTTATGTTAGAAGTGCACTTATTTCATAAAGTGGAATTTTACTTTCGTAAATGTAAGTGATTTATTTTGGAGGGAATGAATCATGTCCTTTGATATTGTAAAGGAAAGATTAGATCTTTTCCATTGGATTTAGGGATGGGAAAGGTGAAAATTCACTTTCATATTATAAGAGTAAGCCTAGGGTAGTGTGAAAGACAAGTCATGAGAGATTTGGAAAGAGCTTGGAAGAATTTGTTTGCATCAGATTTGGCACTGTTTCCAAGAGAGATCGGGCAAAAATCCTAAGGAGAATTTTAGGTGTGAAAAGTTGTTGAAGTTTGTTGCTGTTGTTGATGGTCGTACTGTACAGATCAATACATGACGCACATCAAGGAGGAGGGCATGTAATTCGAGGTAGACTAAGTGTTTGACAAAATTCCTATGGAGTTAGTGTGCTTTTGTTACTGATTTTTTACACTCCCATGATTCCAAAAATCTTTCTCTAAATTGTTCCCATTTTTGAATGATGCAACCATCAATATTTATAAACCATATCCTAGCATCTTATTCCAATGAGAGTACTAAAGGATTCATCACTACATCCTCATGATCATCCTCTATTGCATGTTCTACCATAGCATATTGAAACTTAAAAATATGTTCTTTAGTAGTTACCACATTATTTCCTGAGAACTTGGGTAAACACTTATTGTACTTTTCAGGCATGTCATTATGTTCCCCTTGGATATATGATATATCCAAAATATTGTGTAGGTCACTCCTCCGTGAGGCCATGACTGCAATAGGATCTTGTTCTCCTGGATTAATGAACAATCCTCTTATGTCTCGGATGATTGCAGGGTTTTATTTTATAGAGGATTTGGAAACTTTGTTTAATCTTATTTCATAAACGTTTTTTGGATCAACAAACTTTGGAAAAAGTATTTCATTTGAATTTTGAGTGTAATATCTCCTAGTTAAGCTTTCTTCATGTGGTTTTTGCGGATGAGCTCTTAAAATATATCTTTGGTTTTA
>ML788352.1:38952-54214 GCA_009831015.1 Picea engelmannii
ACTTGTTTCATATACTGATATGATCACCTGGGCACTGGATAAAGTAGACGTTCCGACCAGAAGTATTCTGAACGAACAAGGAGCTGTCATCGGCTCATTCAGACCTGAACATATCCAAGTAATGTATAAGCTCTCGCCCAATTTTAGACATACTTATAATATTGAGTTTGTAGCTGCATTTCAAAGAAAAGAGTGCGTTAAAGGTGGCCAAACATACCCTGACATGATAAGAGGATGGTCCAGAGATGAAAACAGGTTTAGGGCTAATGAACATGGAATTTATGCCACAGCTTCCTTGAATGAATATACGGTGTATTTAGCAATGATGTTATGTAGATTTTATGGGAGAAAGGATCCTTTTCATTTTAGCGCAGATTGGACACGGCTCTTAGAGGAAGTTTCAGAGGGACGCAATTTCAATTGGCACAAAATTCTATCAGATAACATTTCATCAGAGGTTCTGAATTACAAAGCAGCTAGGTCAAAAGGACAGCCAATGTCTTTTTATATGTCAGCCTATATAATGGATGCCATTTGTTTTATGACTCCTTTCCCACTTATGAATTGGAGTTGGAATGTTTCTTGTCCAGAGCCTGTTCATAAGTATCATTCAGTTCTCTGGGAAGAAAATGCAAAAAATGTTTTTTATAAGGTTTGTCATTATGTAATTATCCCGCTGCACCAATTATTCTTTGGATGTGAGCCCCCTCGTATTTCTTATACCATCATAGAAAACCTCAAAACAGTCGCTGACTGGTTCATCGAGGAAATTTTTTCCTATGTGAGGGTTTATGGTTGTACCATTCCCCCTCATGCACTCCCAAAAATTTTACCAGACCGGTTGATATGCAGAGAAGTGGCTTATCAGTTAGTAAATGGTGGTATTGGGCTAGAATTAAAAGCTCAACAGAAAAAGGCATGGCCATCTTTTCCTGTTTATCTAGGAAAATTTGTTTTATTAAACATAGGCCATTCTAAGGCAGAAGCCGAATCAATGGACGAAGTAAAGTTGGTAAAAATAGAGCTCAGGAAACACGACCCATATCAAATAATCAGTCGACATTTCACACAATGTGGTTTGAAAGCATATGAACATGAAGTCTCAGTTTATGATGATATTTTTAGAAATGCTAAATCTTACGAGGAAGTTCAGAGCAGAGTGCAAACCTTGTCACCTGATGCACAGGTGGGGTTTGCATCTTTTCAAAAAAATAGAAGACAATGTTTGCCAAAGATTTTACAAGGCGAAAGGCCAGCACAAGAGCAAGAAAAAATTCCTTCGGGGTTTGAAACCATTATTCAGTATAATGCAAGTGACAAAGATAAATTGAAAGTGTCTGAAATACCTCCCCAGAATACAGAGGATTCTCAGACCAAAGAAACACAGACAGAAAAGGGAAAAGGAATAGAGACAAATCCAATAGACCTTGATGATATTGCAGAAAATGTTGGGAGAATAGCTTCACAGGAACTTGGTAGTCCTATTACAGCATTGACTCCACTTCAGTCAACTTTTGGAATCCCTCACGAAGGAGTTTTATATGTAAGTGATTTAGAGCCAATCACCAAAGATGAAATTCCTTCATCCGACTATTTTTTCAGTAAAAAACGAAGAGCTGTCTTGAAACAGGAATTACATCCTGTAGGAGAAAGAACGGTAAAAAACATAAAATTATCATTGATGGAAAGAAATGAAATGAAGGAGAATTTGCTACAGAATTAGCAGGAACCATGGGTGCTATAGCATCAGCCAACATGTACTCTGTAGGAAATCTAATCACTATGATAGAGCAAAAGGATCGGGAAATAATGCAGCTGCAGGACAGCTCAAAGGAGAATGAAAAAATTATTGGCTAGGGAATACAAAAAGGTCTAGAACAGGCTAGACTCAAAGACGTCCAAGAAATCCAAAAGTTAAATGAAAATTTGGATGAGACAAAAAACAGGATACAGGTTACTCAAGAACAAGTGCAAAAGCTGGGCAATGAAAATAAATCTCTGCAAGATAAAATGATTTCGATTACTAATCAAGTGATTGAAATGGAACATTTCAAGACTAAAGCATTAGAGATATATGTAAATATTGAGGAAGAACATCAAAAGATATTCTGTAATCTGGAGATCATCCAGAATTATTTTCAAGAATCTAAGAGGTCTATGGAAAAGGTAGTGCAAAAAGAAAAAAAAGCTAAAGCAACAAGGAATTCTTTCCAAAAAATAATAACTTCTTTACAAAAAGAAGAAACTGGAAAATCACAGAAATTATCCATTTCAGAGCAGTTGAAAGGAGATGTAATGTTAAAAGTTTGGGAAACAAAATTGGAAGGATATAAAAGAATTACAAAAGGAGTCAATGAAGATTGTCAAAAGATCTTCGATTTTATTGAAAAAGATTCAGTACATATCGGAACAGATGGCATTTCCGAGTTGCTAGGAGAAATCGACATTAACAGGTATCAACTGAAAACAAAAGAAGAACTTGAAGAAAAGAAAGAGGAAATCTCAAATTTTAAAGCGATCAACATCGCAGAAATTGACAAGTGGATGATAGCTTCAAGTTCAAAATTGGAGAAAGTTAAATTCACCGAGAAAACAATAGGAAGCCAGTTGCCAGGCCTACAAAGAAGTTTCTTCTCTTTTGAAGCACACGAAGTACCAGAGGCTCCTAAAGTCTTGGTGAACTTTTTAGAGAAATATGTTCAATACATGAAAGCAGATAAAGAAAGTTCTTCAATACAAATTCAAAAAACTTTGTAAATACTTTTATTTTCATAATTTTGAAATAAATTGTAAACGRTTGACATTAGTTTATGCAACCGAAATATTAGGAAGTTGGTTAGTTACCAACGAAAGRCTTTGATAGAAATGTATAAATATAGTTTCAAGAGGCTGAAACAGRGCTTCARAAATTTTGGGAGAARGCCAWTTTTTGTAATATCAACTTTGAAGTTYRTGGGAATATAAAYCRCAAYAAGRTTYTRGATCYTKCAATTTCRTGACTATGTTTCTTMCCYTGTTTATCATRATTTGTTAAATCTTCCTCTTAATGTGTGTTTCTAGCAAGTAAATCAATTTGATGTTATATGCATTGTTGTTTATTGTTTCRAATTGGTTTGGATGYTGAATGTATTACRKTTTTTCCTCTGAGATTACTTTAGTAATTTTAAGACYTGTAAACMTTYTGTTCCTTAATATTTCTYTTTGTTAGAAATCYTGTTTCTCTTTCATTTATTGTTAATTGAAATATAAGATTCTTTCCAGATAAAAGCCTTATATTTCTCTGTGTTGTGTTTCATTGTTTACAATTTCAAAATTGTCACAAAACCAGGAAACGACCTTGATTGTGTTTTTACATTACTGTTTAGATTTTAAAGTTGTTTCATTAATACTATCTCTGAAAATCTGAAGTAACCAATCGACAAAAACCCTCTTACAAAACCCTTTAAAAAATCCTATCGCCCATGACAGTCCCTAGTGATAGACAACCAAACGTAGAACCTGGTCTTCAGGATCAAACCAACATTGCTCTAAACTTATTTAACACCATCCTGCAAACTGCAACCAATAGGGCTGAGTTAGAAAGATCATGGGCTGCCATCGAACGTGACATTAGCATCCAAGAGCAACGGGAAGCAAGACAGAGACAGTTGAGAAACTGAATCTGATCTAGCCTTTCTTTGTTTCTTTATTTTAAAAGTCTCATCATAAAAATCTTTATTCGGATGCCTTGATGGTATGTTTTATAGCCTTAAAACATAAACTCAGGAACAACAGGTTGTAGCTGTAATTTCTTGCATTTACTTATAATATTGTTGATTTAAAACCCTAGGTAACAAGCACACAAGTAGGTCATTGTTACATGTCCCCTTAGAGAGAAAGATTTTTAGCCATTGAAGAAAAGAGATAGAGCTTAGCCTTTGCTACACTTGTCTTGTTTCTTCTGAGCTAGTGTTGAAGTTATTGGTTGAAAGAAGGAGACACCCTAGGCCTAGGTTGCCTACACCTAGGGTTTTCACCTTCTAGGGTTTGAAAGCCTTGTATTTGCAACACTTTCTCCCTTAGAATTATTCTTTAGGCTAGCTATTTTGCCAAGTTGATTTAGAGAAGGAGGAAAGAGCACGAGGCCTTGCTTAAGCAACACCGGAGTGAGCCTCTTTCCCCTAGGGTTTTGATTCTAGGGCCCTGCCTTTGCAGCACCATAGAATCCTACCTTTTAGTCTTTGAGTCATCATCCTTTCAAGACCTTGTGCCCTTATCTTTTGACTCCATATATCCTAAGGCACTGATATTTGATCTCCAACGTTGAAGTTTTAGTGTACAAAAACTACTTTCAAAACGAAATTTTCAAACCCTAACTAACCAAACGAACCTAATTAGGGCTGACGTCATAGTTGAATATCTCATATTGACGCAGCAAAAGTGTAATATAAGCAATTAAATGATGATTTGAAGCATTTATTGAGTAAATTGTTGGTTGGATATATCATTGGCTTAGTCATCTCCTTAGATATTGATGAATTGATGGTCTTTCATAGCTAATTGACAAAACGTTGACTTCATTTTATATCTATTGCATTGCTTATTGAATAATATCAGATAGTCATTGAAGTACTAACCCTTTGAGTTATAGCCTGCAAAAATATATATTGTGTTGTTGTTGTCTTGTTCCCGCCAGGTGTTTTCAATAGGGCATACACTTCATTTATTGGCTGATTAGCTGGACTGTCTAACCTTGGTGGTAACCTGTGAGGAGGGAAATCTAAAACTCGATATTATATCTTCTGCCTCTTCAAACCCCAGGTTGCTGGGGACGTCTCCCCTGGGCTAACCTCCCTAATCAGAAAGAACCTCCCCATCGAGGTGACATTGGGTGGGGAAGGTTCCTGTTACGCCAGTTTGCCTTCTATCCTTTAGCCTTTGACCTAAAACTACAAACTGTGCGATAACACAATTTATTAGAAGAAAACATGCATGCGATAAACAATGGCAAGAAAAATAGTTTCCTTAACTCTAATCATCAATCACATATTAACACAACGATTTAATTTTCATCATTAAAGACAAGAACTATGAAAAAACATTGAATCGGATAACTTATCAATGGACTTAGAAGCTCTTACTTGTTACAACATCCATTCACGAGATGAAATAAAAAATAATTCTTCTCCACATCCAATCATACACACTTTTTATGAAAAAACACAAACTTGTCTCTGGTTCTAAACATGGCTTCTCAATTAAGGCAGCTCCGAAATAGTTCTTTACAATCCAAAAAATGAGGGTCTTTGCAACAACCATCGACCTTTGCTAACAGGTCAATCCTTCTATTTATAACATACTATTAACAAAAATAACTATTAAAGTGTAGCTAAGTAAAACAAAACTCGCCACATGGCGTTTTCTTCTATCAGTCTTCAAAGAGTCATCAAATGATCTCACTTGAGTGGATGACTCTTCTCGTACTCCGACCACTTGACGAAGAGATCCACGCATGTGTTAGCATACATAAATCTATGTTGTTCCATTAGGGCCGAAAGGATTTCTCTTATCTCTACTGCCTGTGTCCGATACTTGATTATTCTAGCACTTAACTGCTGCAACATGGCTCAATCTTTGATCGGGTGCTCCATGAATCGCTGCACCTGTCCTGATGCCATGTCTGCCACCTTTTCTATTTTCGTAGCCCACGATGAGTTTTGTTCGGCATGTGATTTGACTATGTCGCGCAAGTCGACAAAGTCATCGGGTGTGCCGAATTCGGGGAGGTCAATGTCTCTCATTTCCCGGTTGATCTTGGTCCAACTCTTCTCGCACTCGACCGATTTCTCTTGGATTTCCCGATGAGGTTCTTGAGCCATTTTTACCCAATATTCGACCAATTTCCTTATGCGATCGATGCTGCTTTCCCTTAGCACCCAGATGCCGTGCTCTTCAGCATCTCGGCCTTGTTGCACCACACTGATATAGTCGATCCTTTCCATGGCTTGGTGTGCTTTCTCGTACCACCTCTCCACATCCTTGCACGTCGCCAGTGCCATGAGGGTGTCTTCTTGAAGATCGACTATCCTTGTAGTGAATAGGTGTCATTCATATGTAAATTTGTTGTAGGCCTCCTGGAATTCGCTCCTCATGAACACCATGACCTGTGTGGTGTCCTGGTAATATTTCGCCAATTTTACAATTCCTTCAGAGTAGCAACCAACTCCTCTTCATCCCTTTTCGCTCTGTCCAGGGTCGCATCTGTGATTTCCATCCCTGCACCGATAAGTTCTAATGTCTTGGCATGCTCTGTGTTGATCAAGTTTTCCTCTGTGGTGATGAGGATGGAGCGATCTAAAGTAATCCTCCTATTATTGGTGGTTCTCTGCACGATAGATTTCATTTTCCGGTCCTAGTTGATGGCATGTATGTCAACGACTTCATCCACGGGTTCAGGGATTTGCTAATCTACCCAGGTGAGCATATTTCCCAGGCTCCCGATGGTGTATATTTGTTCAATACTGGGTTCTTGAACCTCCTCCACGTGTTCTGAAGGTCTGACCTCTGTTTGTTTCTCATCGGGAGGTTGAGTACCGGTTAAAATTGAAGCATTGAGGGTAGGCTCGGTACTTACTCGATAATTGACCGTTGAGATGTCAATTTCCTACTAAGGAGCTTCTTCTTTTTGTTTGCCCGACCCTGGCTTGTCCTTCGGACTGTCCTTTTGAGTTTCTGGTTCTTGGAAAAGTTCAGTGTCTAAGACAGTTTCGACCTCTTGGTCATTATGTGAAGGGCTCCAAATTTGAGCATCGGGAGCTGGGGAAGATGCCTTCTCGGGCTCCTTTTCCTCTGTGATCTGTACATGAGTCACCAGGGATACGTCTAGACTTTCTTCATCATCATAGATTTTTATCAATTCACGGAGGAGATTTGGTGCACTTGTTCTCCCTGATGTTCCTACTCTCTCTGGCTGAACTAAAACATCCCCTGGTGATTCAGCCTGTGGTGTATTAATTCTAGGGTTATCTGACCCAACGATTTCATCAATTTCTATTAGCTCAGGGTCGCTTGGACCTACCTGGATTTCATCTAGGTTGTCAGCAGGGGCCCCTATCAATCCTATGAGGTCTGGGTCATCTTCCAGTTGATCAATTACTCGCTGCACCTATTCTATCATGATAAATCCCCTTGCTCGTGCGTCTTGTGTCATAGGGAATCATATATCCTACACTGGGGCCACTAGGGGAACCTTTGTTGCTTCTGCCGCTCTGACCTCTTCTCTGGCTTCGAGGACCTCTTGAGCCAATTTCTCTATGGTCGTTGCCTGTTCATCCAGGCTCATGGACTTGAACTTGGTCATTTTGGGGTCGACCATCCTTGCTACCACCTCGTCCCCGTCTTGGGCATTTTCTGTGAAGACTTCATCTTCAAATTTGTCATGGCGTACGGGCAACATGACGACTCTTGTGAAGCGTGTTGTAAGACCAGGCCTTTTGGATCATGCTTGCGGATCCGGCCTGTCTGGAACCTGAACTCGAGCTGCCTCAACCCTTCTTGTTTGGCTTGAGCTGTGTCTTTAACCAAGTAGAAACCTACATGGAAACCATAGGGAATGAACGCCTGCTTCTTGTCCTTGACCAAAGTGGTGTTGTATCCTTGCAAGATGGTTTGCTAGCATATCTCTCCCACTACAAGTCGGTCAGGGACATGTGCTGGTTTGATATGTGGTGCTCTGGTGACCCTGAACAACCGGATGTAGGTGTCGCACTCGTCCAAGTACCAATGGCCTACTTTAGAAATCATTTTCTTGGCCGCAACTGATAGTCTCGGGCATTCCTTCTTAAAGAGAATGAAATCAATTCATGTGATGAATTCATCACAGAAGAGGGAGTAAGACTTGTTGTACCTGTTCTCCCATAGGATGTTGAAATATACGTGGACCAGGAGCTCTGCAACATGCCAGCTCAGATTCATGCCGACGAAAATGTTTTTGGCGCACATGACATCAAGTAAATATGAAGCCATGTAGAAAACTGGTATCTCTCCCTCCTTCGACGTCTGAGCCTGTTGTATAGAGATGCTCAATTATTTAGAAATTATGGCTCCCTAGTTGAAACTTTTCCCGGAGATAGCCATTATGTAAGCCAAGGGAATCCATGCCTCTGAAAATTTGGAGCAGTCATTCTCTCCATACAATCGACAGATGAGAGCCATCAAATAGATGTATGGCTCCCTCAAATTGGTCGTTGAGTACCAGCTAGTGCTCCAGTTGGTGTATTTCTTGTCCTCCCTTCACTATGAGGCCATCACTCGGTTAGTGTCACGACGCTCGTAGAACTTCACGACAAAATCTGTGTTTAGCCACTCCTCAGGATCTCTAAGCTTGTAGTATTTATGAACCTCTATCGATAGAAACACTTCGACACACCCACCATTGTCATCATTGATCAAACATTTCTGTGTGTCTGTGTGGTCAATGAGCCACTATAGGACTTCAATACATAGAAAGACATGGGTTCTACTCGCCACCATATGAAGGTACGACCGTCAGATGTTCGGGAACACTTCGTCGTCGAGCGCTCTAACATCTAGATCATTGTGTGGTATATATTCTGGGTATTCTTCCTGGCTGATCTTGTTAAAGAGTTCTCCCCACTGTGGGAGCGCCATCTTGGACCTCGTGCTTGCTTCTGTATCTCCAAACGCTGGAGGATGAATAAAAACCTTCTTCGTTGTTGTTTTGATGACAAGCTTCGGTATCAACATGTATTCTAATTGTTTTGCGACCCCTGGAGAGGAGCCTTCGCCTACCTCTAGTTCTTTCAGCTTCGCTGCCCTCGACGATCATCTGGTGATTGGCTTTCTTGGCGGCATTGTTCCTGCAACTCAAAACAAAATTTTATACACTGTGTAATGAACAAAACCAAATAAAATATATGAACTGTAACCATATAAATTTCACAGACTTGGATACATACCTGTAAGCTTGCTAAAACTGGTTGATACTCATGGGATCTCCACAGCGTTTGAATTACTCGTCTTGCTTCTTCGGATGCTCTAAATTTTCTTGCGTGCAGAATGATTTCGTTTACAATGGATGAAGAGAATTTAAACCAGGGAAGAATTTACTATGTCGCGTCAACCATTAAATTCAGGTGATGAGTAAAATTTAAACAGATCTGTCGCCGAATCGCCATAACTTAAATTCATCGTGGGTTGATGACGGAGGTGCGAGGGTGATGTGGTCTATCGGTGATTTCAAACGAATATTTTGATTGGCGCACGAGGTAGCAACTAATGCGGGATTTGGTATTAATTAGCTCCTTAAATGCCCAAAATCCAATTGTATCTAACGCTAAAACGTCCCATTGTGTCGCTCTCTTAGTGGGTGGATCAAGGGATGTGTTACAAACGTTTTCGTTGATGTCCTTCTGCAAAAAGCTCCGACGCCGATCAATCTTACCGTACAGTGTTGTCGTGGCAAAGCTGACTCAGAGGCGTGACTCGGACCTAGGGAACTAAGAATGACTCGGAGGCATGACTCAGACCTAGGGAATCAAGAATGACTCGGGGTAAAACTAGACCGTACAGTTCTCCAATCTGGTAAAGACACGTGGCGTTGATGACCAGTGACCTAATTCGCTTGTATTAATTGGATCAAGGACTTTCATCAAGTTAGTTCTAAAACAAACCTTAGCTTTTCGATGCCGAAAAAGTATCCAGGATCGACGATTGGTGATAAACCTATCAAGTGATTTCTTTGGATTAGCTTCCTCAAAAAAGTCTCGATGCTGAAAATGCATCGGGGATCGGTGATTGGGAATATCCTTTAGCGCGGTCAGAATGTTTGTTGAGATCCCTTTAGGTTCACCCCGATTCCGATAAGCGTGTTGGGTATCGGCTATCGAGGATATCATTTCTTTCTTTGTTAACGTCTATTCCCCTCATCTTTTACCGATGTCGAAGGGGAATCGACTATCAGTGATATCCTTATGCAAGACTTTGACACAAACAAAAAAATCCTTTTTCTGATGCCGATGGATATCGACACTCGGTGACTGAGGTTTCCCGAGTGGCTCTTTTCCTTCTTTGAATTCCTTCCGATGCCAAATCTGAGCGTGTTGGGTGAAGTATTTTGGCTGTTGAATATTTATTCAGGTGTTAAGGCCTTTTAGGTCATGGGGTTTCATAAGTTCAAACAAACCTGAATAGCTGATGAGAGTCATTATAATAATCGAAGACAAAACATTTCTCAACATGGAGTCAAATCAGATAGTCCAAAGATCAAGTGGTACCCAAAAAGTAAAAAAAATTGACAAAGGCTTTTTAGGGTGTGTTAAGTGCTCAACAAATGGTGATTTACTGGGCGAAAGTAGAAATTATGTTCCTACCTCGGGCTCGACTGATGCCAAAGTTGGTTAAGAACCTAATTGTTTTTTTATCGGAGCCTCTTTTATCCTTGCATTTGAAATTCCTTGGTTGGTGCATTTGGGCCTGCCTGTGGGGTTTTCAACCTTTTTCCACCTTCATTTCCTGCAACCCTAACTCACGCCCCTTTTGAAGAGTCTAGTAAAGTATTCACTAGCACTAGGCCTTTTAGTTGCCCTTATTCACTCTCTACGGTGTTGCTCCGCTGCCAGCGAGCATCCATAGCCCCGGTGGAGTAACCCTAACGTCGCAGACCTTGCTCCACTGCCAACAAGCATCCATAGCCCCGACAGAGTTATCTACATACCCTCTCCTACTATGCGCTTGTTTGATATAGTAGATTTTATTTCGGTAGAATGCCCTGAGCGAGTGGGAGAGAAGGACGTTTGTTATTTGCAAAATGAGATGGTTAAGGTGAAATTTTGATAGCTTTGTCTCCGAGGTACATGCAGTCCTTTCCATCTTATCATCTTTCCCTTAAGGTTTTACCATACCACCCGACAGACACTTCATCACTTTTCCAAGGTTCATCTGCGCAGGTTAGGTAGAGAACCCTTTAGAACAACCGTAGGTCCCTTCTGCGCTTCTTGTGTTGTGTGTGAGAGATGAGTCGGGAACAAAGTTCATCATATCGCATGAATTAAGACCAACCATTGTCTTGCTAAACACAATCTTCAAAAGCGTAGAAGTACAATAGCAAAAGACATAACACAAATGCATTCCGTAATCAACCTATCTAAAACAAGCATCGTGAAAACATGAACACAAAATTCTGCATTTTTTTTAATGGAAATGTTGTTTTAGGGCTTGGCCATTCACTGGGAGGGCGTCAGGCTCCCCCCTCAGATTATGCAGTCGATACGTGCCTACCCCAATCTTCTCGGCCACCTGGAAAGTTCCGAGCCATAGGTTCTAAAACTTAGAATGTTTTCCTTTCGGCTCATTTGCTCTATCGCATTTTAGGACTAAGTCTCCTACTTCATAATTCTTTTCCTTAACTTTATGCTTATCAAACCACCTTTTAACTATCTATTGATGAACTATGAACTTTGATTTTGCTTTCTCCCTTTCTTCTTCCAGCATAAGGAGGGTATCAATTCTTTGTTGCAAGACTAATGAGGGTTGTCCTCTTGAACCCTGAGCAAGTTGAAGAGATGGAAGATATAGCCCATTCAGGAGAATGGCTTCCTGTCCATATACCAAAAAGTATGGGGAATTCCCTATAGCTTCCTTAGGTGTAACTCTATTATCCCAAAAGGCGTTGTGAAGTGAACTGTGCCAATTTCTTTGGTTGTCTGCAACTGTTTTCTTTAATATCCTTACTAGGTTCTTATTCGTTGATTTTGCCACTCCGTTACCCTGTGGATAGTAGTTTGCAAAGTATCTGATTATGATTCTTTTATCTAGAGAAAACTCTGTTAATAAGGTGGAAGAAAAGTAAGTTGCATTATAAAAAACAAGGACGAAAGACACACTGAACCTTGTGATCAGCTGTTGTTCTATGAATTGGATCACCACCTTCTCATTTACATGAGTCGGAGGGATGACCTCTGCCCATTTTGTGAAATAATCTGTGGCGGTTAGTATGTATCTATGATGTTTTGAAGAGGTTGGTGTAATCTCTCCTATGATATCTAACCCCCATTTCTTGAATGGCCTGGAAACAACTACCGATTGGAGTGGGACAACTGCTCTCTTCTCCCTCCTCGCGCTTATTTAACACTTTTTACAGTTTCTCACGTACGTGTGAGCGTCCTTAAAAAAACTAGGCCAATAATAGCCAACTCTCAGTATTTTATGAGCAGTGGTGTTTCCTGCGAAATGTCCACCTATAGGACCATCATGGAGCTCCTTCATAACTTTGTCTGCATGTCCATCGAATTTATGAGGCGAAACTGTGCAGATCTTAAGCTGAGGGCTCTCCTTTCCCTAGGGTTTAGGTTTTTTGGGCAAGTCCCATGATGTAGGAGATAAGTCAGTTTCTCGTACCAGGAATCATGCCCTGGGGAGATGTATGAAGCTTCACCACACCATAATGCTAATTCATTCTCCCATCCAAGGTCTTCATTTACTTGGTCTTGGGATTCAAATGCTAGTTTGCATAACCCTTGTCCTTTCACCAATTTAGCAGGTTTTATATCTAGATCATATTCTTGGACTACTTCCATCTACTTCCCTCTTCTTTCCCCCATCTCCTGTTGAGTAAATAGGGATCGAATTGCAGGGTGAGGCACGATGATTTTGGTATGGTTCTTAAGGATGTAAGACCTGAAGTGTTTTACTGCCTTGTATACCGCATAAGCCTGCTTTCTTATAGCAGCGTAATTAAGTTCGGCCCCTTGGAGATTAGTTCTCATAAATGATATCGAGGCCTCATTGTTGTCATCATCCTTCTGAGTTAATACTGCAGCTAGCGATTGGTTGGAGGCGAAAGTATAGAGGAAGGAATTTTTGCTAAAATCAGGAATTTGCAACACTGGGGCTTGAGATATTGCAGTCTTAATGTTGCTGCAAGCCTTTTTCCATTCATCGTCCCACTTAAATTCAACATATTTACGGATCATTTTTTGTAAGGGTTTGATCATTTCAACAAAATCAGGGGTGAATTTCCTCACAAAATTGATCTTTCCAAAGAATGATTACATAGCCTTTTTTTGTGTGGGGTGATGGAAGCTGAGCTATAGCCCTAATCCATTCTGGGTCTTTGTGAATACCTGCTTGAGATATAATGTGACCTAACAATTTACCTTCCTCGACACCAAAAATAGTTTTCTCAGGGTTTAAGGATATACCGTATTTCCTACACCTTTCGAAAATTTGGGTTAAATGTTGGATGTGATCTTCTCTATTATTTGAATACATAGTCACGCCATCCAAATAGACTACTACACATTTGTTGATTAGTCCTCGAAAATATACGTCCATGGCCCTTTGGAAGGTTGCCCATGCATTGATTAACCCAAAGGGCATACGTTTATAAGCGAAAGTTCCCCACTTGGTTCAGAAGGTAGTTTTCAAGCGGTCATCTTCTGAAACTAGAACCTAGTTGTAACCTAAGAAACCATCCAATAGGGAGAAAATCTCAGAGCCAGACACAGTCTGCAAGAGTTGCTCCATTGGTGGGATTGGGTAGTTGTCCTTTTCTGAAGCTTTGTTGAGGTTTCTGAAATCTATGCATAGGTGGATCTCCCCAGACTTTTTCCTCACATCAACTAAATTTTCTATCCATGCAGAGTGTCTAACTTGGAAAATTAGCTTGGAATCTAGTAGTTTCTTTAACTCCTGACACATGAGCAGCTCCAGGGATGGGTAGTATTTCCAGAGCTTATGTTGGAAGGGTTTTACTTCAGTCTTTAACGGGATAATGTGTTGAATGATACGAGTATCATAAGTTTTCAGATCTCGGTAGGACCATGCAAAAACATATTGATACTGTCTAAAAAGTTTGAGATAGGCCTTCCTTTCCTCTTTAGATATTGTCTTGCAGAGATTTGTGTTTTTGGGGTTTTCCGGGGTTCCTAAATGTTAGATTTAGAGTAAATTTGCAAAACAATGATCTCCTTTTAAATTTCAATGATCAAAATAACTAGATCTGTAACTCAATCAGAGAGAGAACACATAGAATGTAGATCTAAGAAGGATAGCAATAACTTAAGAGAAAACTCTGATCACATATGAATATAAACTCAGATCTAAAGATAGTACTCTGATCCAATGTAGTAATGAACATATCTGAACATAACAATAGATCTACAAGACTAAAACACATATTTCAGATCTAACTATTTAGATCAATCATTTCACCATATAAAACTTATGTATTCAAAGCATTTCTTCAGATCTACTCAATGCTAGACAGTTCTGTAATAAAAATCAGATCAGATCTAAAAGAGATGAGTAAGATACATACCTAGTACAACAACCTTACCTTGAAGATAGCACAGTAACCACAAGAGGAGTAGAACCCGTTTTGTATGCTCAGACAAAGGTTCAGTCCATAGATCTATAATGGATCTCAATGCCAAAGAATGCAGGAACTTTCTTGCCACCAAGCATAAGGGCCATAGGGAGAAAAACACAATCCCAACAAAGGTAACTAAATGCCCAAACCTTCACATAGTAAAACCCTTACCCAAGAGATTTTAGATATAAAAGCTGGATTGTGTATAAACCCTTATCACATAACTGAACGGTTAGGTGTTTCAGTAAAAGAGCATGCCACAGGTTACCCTAGCAAGAGGGCTGCTTACTAGGAGGTTCTCCACACAGCAGAGATAGAAGACTGTTGTTTTAACAATCCAGAAGGCACAACAAGAAGGGTGACTGCAACCCTAAATGCTCCAAGCAGCTGAAAGGAGAAAGGCTGTAGCTAGAAAGTGGCACCTTATGCAAACAAGAGGAGCCTCACCCTGGAGACCTCACACGCAGAACATACAAGGGAGGCCGCACCCTTAAGATACAACCTGCAACAGTAGAGGAGGGGCCACACACTTACATCCACACCAAACAGCAAGAGACTAGGCTGCATGCAAACACAAGGAGGCCGGTGCTATACAAAGGAGGCTGCGGCTACATCTAGGAAGTTGTGGCTACATGAAAGGAGGTTGCGGCTACATCAACAGGAGGCTGCAGCTACATCAACAACAATCACCAAGAGATCGCAGCTACAAATCACCCACAATAGATACAAGGGGGCCACGACTAGCAAGAGCGATCAATGCTTGCACTAGAACAATAGATGAGTGAGTGAAAGGTGAGAGGGGGAGGGTTCAATATATAGTATTTAGGTTAGGGTAAGGGTTAGTTTAAAATCACATTAGAGTCACATGTTTAAATTTAAATTTAAACATGTGAT
>ML788352.1:54264-78639 GCA_009831015.1 Picea engelmannii
TCATATCACATGGTGAACCTATTACTTTATCATCATTGCATATGGGACTTATCCCTCATGTGGTTATGTCCTTCTTCAAGGAAGGTCATGTACCATCAAGTACTTGATAGAGAATCAAGTAGCCCCAAGACTTTTCCTGGGGTCTTATCCACCAAGGTCAGAGACCAAGGAACAACCCATGCCATATGCATGGGTACCCTGGACTTTTCCAGGGGCCCTAGGCTTATCTAGGGGCTTTGACTGCTTGGTCATAGACCAAGAATCAACCCATGCCGTATGCATGGGTACCCTAGACTTTTCCAGGGGCCCTAGGCTTATCTAGGGGATTTTACTGCTTGGTCATGGACCAAGAACCCCAGTCGTATAATGGGGGCCCTCTCAGGGGTCTTCACTGCTTGGTTATTCACCAAGAACCCCGGTCGTGTACTGGGGGCCCTCGCAAGGGTCTTTTCCACCATGGTACAAGACCATGGATCAACCCATGCCTCAGGCATGGGTACCCTGGACATTTCCAGGGGCCCTAGACATATCTAGGGGCTTACCTGCTTAGTCTCAGACTAAGAACCCCAGTCATATACCGGGGGCCCTAAGAAGGGTCTTTTGCCATGGCACTGACTGTTTGGTCCCAGACCAAATACCCCAGGAGTGCACTGGGGGCCCTAGATATCGTCTAGGGTCTTAGCCATCCTCCAGGAGAATGGCTCTCGTAGCTGCTTATAAATTTAACACTTCCTCTTAGCAAGAGAGGCATTCTCAGCTACACCAAGCTTGTCACGAAAGTATGCAAACTTTGTCAAGGACAGTGGCTTGGTGAAAAATATCTGTTGTCTGTTCTGTTGTCGGAACATACTGAGTGCTAAGAACTTTATTTTGAATCATGTCCCGGATATAATGATATCTCATCTCAATGTGTTTCAATCTGACATAAAACATTGGGTTTTCAGTGAGCTTTATACAACTCTAATTGTCACAGTGAATAACTGTGGGTTCAAGCTTTGACCTGAATACATCTGAAAGTAGCTTCTTGAGCTACACTGCTTCTCTGCCAGTAGCGCTAGCAACAATGTATTCTGCCTATGCAGTGCTTTGGGCTACGGAGCCCTGTTTCCTGCTGGACCAGGAAATCATAGCTAAACCCAAACTGAATTAATATCCGGAAGTACTCTTCCGGTCCACTGCACTGCCCATCCAATCTGAACCTGTAAAGTCCTGTAGCATCACACCTCCACTGGATGTGTATCTGAGACCATAAGCTATAGTCTCCCGAACATATCTTAGGATATGTTTTACTGCAACCATATGTATACGTTTAGGTTCACACATGAACTGACTAAGAGCATTTACATCATATTGTATGTCAGGTCGAGTATGAGTCAAGTACATCAAAGACCCAATAAGTTGCCTATACATGGTGGGATATACCAAATCAGATCCTGAATCTGAGTCATGCAGCTTCTTTAGATTAGCAACCATAGGAGTTTACATACTCCTGCAATTCATCATACCGAACCTCTTCAATACGTCTATTGCATATTTTCCTTGAGATAGGAAAACCTTGTTTGGTTTCTGCCAAACTTCTAAACCCAGGAATTAATGCATCAGTCCCAGATCTTTCATTTCGAACTCAGAAATGAGCTCCCTCTTGCACCAGACAGTCAACTTTTCTTATCCTGTAAGGAAAAGGTCATTCACACACAAGACTAAAATAATAGATTGATTTTCAACAACTCAAAAATAGAGGTTAATCCCAAACTTTGCAAAAGGCCATCAATTCTGTCATACCAAGCTCTGGGTGCTTGTTTAAAACCATACACTAAATTTATAGTTTCTTGCATGGGAGAAGAACTCCCCATCTTCACGTTCTTTGATCCTTTAAATCTTTCCCTTAGGTCAAAAAGGTTTTCTAAATTGGTTGTTCCCTTCGGTATCATGTGAGACCTCGGTTTGTCAATCAATTGATCTGTCTGAAGATCGGTTTCTGTTGATTGTTCCTGGAATACTTCATCGTCAATAGCCAAATCTTTAAAATTATCCTGATTGGTCAAAAAGTTTATGATCTGTTCATCTCCTTCAAATACCTTCCAATTAGAAATATTGTTGGGCACCGATGGTTTGTAGAGTAGTTCCACAGTGAACCGGGAGGCTTCATAATCTTCTAGAGGTGATAGCCTTGAGGCAGAGGTGGCGAGGGAATCAACAAGAATGTTCTTTGTTCTGGGGATCGCTATAATGTTGAAGGCTTCAAAATGATCTATTAGCCTGTGCACTTCCTGTTGGTAATTCCTCACGTGTGGAGAGTTGCAATGTATAATGTTCCTTTCAAAATCTTTGAAAACCTTCAATTCTTTAACTCTTAAGTCTATGGATTTCTTTAACCCTTGTACTAGAGCTTCATACTCGGCAGTGTTGTTTGTGCATTCAAATTCTAGTCTACAGGACAGAAAATGTCGTTTACCCTTCGGATCAATGAGGATGCACCCTGCCCCTGACCCTTCTTGCGATTTAGAACCATCAAAGTATAAGTTCCAAACTTGTGGGGTTTTCCTATCGATTTCCTCTTTCTTGTCACTTTCCTCCTCTCCTCCTGTTTGTTCCGTGATTTCTAACACAGGTTCTTGACAAAAGAGGGTTTCCTCTGCTGTAGTCAGTAATTTATCTTGGAAAATCATTTCAGAATTTTGAATAAGAGGGACCTTAGATGAGCAGGGGGAGAAATTCCCGAAATCAGAGTCACAAGAATAATTTACTAACACGGGGAAATCTGTCGATGAGGGTTCATTTAGAGTTTATAAGTCAGTGACAATATGTTTTAGATATCTTTCCCTATCGATCCTGATCATGTTCGTGTGCCCCTTTAACGGAAGCCAAAGGTGAGCCCAGTCTATACTAAAGTGTTCGTTTAACTTCTCATACCAATCTTGACTTAATAACAATGAATAAGCTTCTGGGATATCTACTACAATGATGTCAATTACTTGCACAAATTTAGGGTGTGTCGCTATTCTGATCATCACATATTTGAGCTCTCCCATAATCTTCACTTGGGTTTTGTCTAGTTGTATAACATGCTTATCGCTTTTGAGAGGGACTGCATTTAATTTTTTGCAAATAGACAATGGCATGACATTAGAGGATGCTCCCGAGTCAACCAAACAATTATGAAGGTTTCTGTTGAAGACTTCAAACGTCAAAATGAACGACAGGACAAAAGGTTTCCCCTTCTTATCTTTAGAGCATGCATTCATAGTTGGTTTATTCCTTAGATCTGTGGGAGTCAGATTTTCTCCTTGGTCAGTGCTTGTTGTAGGATTTTCTACTGATTTCAATGCTTGTAACAGAAAGTCCTTTTGTTGAGGGATTCTACATATGTCCATGACCGATATATTTGCTTTCAAATTTTTCAAGTCTTTTACTATGTTGTAGTTTAGCTTGGGCGATTCTTGTGTATGGATATTTATAGGATTTCTTCGGGGAACAAAAGGTGCTCTCAGGTGATCGGGAGTTGGTTTTCCTCCCGAATTTTGGGCAGTAGTAAGATCATTTGAGACAGATTGACCCCTACTTCGTGTTTGCATAACCAAGACCTCTGCGGGTGGTTCTTGAACCTCAAATAGGTCATTGGAAGGCATTGGTAGGTCAGGGTTCCATATCAGAATGGTTGTTTCTTCTGGTGGATCAACTTCTTCCTGATCAAAAGTATTCATAACTGAGCCATTTGATTGTTCGGTTAAGGAAAATTCATCTAGAAACCGGCTAGCCATCAATTTCATGGCATGCACCCATTGTGGGCAATCCCTTTCAAAGTGTTTTTCTTGGTGATAAGTACAAAAAGAGTTGAAAGCTATGTTTCCTAGATCGATGTTTAAGTTGGCTGGGGGGGGGGGTTCAATCGCTTTGAACGATGGATTTCTTTTGAAAAAAAGTTTATAGGGCCTCTGGCCTTGGTTCCCTTCCCTTGCACTTCTTTTCATGTCTATGATTTCGTTTGACAACTTCTTGACCATGCGTTGTAGGTCTTCTATGTCTCCACTTCCCTTTTCGGGACTTTGTTCTATTTGTTTCCCTGGGGTCTAGTCAATAGTAGTCCTCTCCTAGGGGGAGGTTGGAATTCTTTTTTAACTAATGAGGCCTAGCCTTCTTTACATCCCTTCATTTGGAATTCTATTGTTTTGGCTTCTTCAAAATTTTCAACTAGGGTTGCTTTGGTAAGCCTCTTTACAAACATGGAGATAGAAGCTGGGAGAGCATTAGCATATACTTCGATTTGCAATTTCTGAGTGGGTTTAGCTTCGTGTTGGAATTTGTTTAAGATAGTGGTGAATCTTTGATTGAAGTCTTTAACCTTCTCCTTTGAACTCATGATGGCGACGAACAACTCAACCATCATAGCTCCTATAGTGGTTTCTTTTGCAAATTTATCCAAAACATCCTTTTGAAACTTCATCCAACTAGTTATAGACGCTACAGGTAAGTTAAAATACCACGTGGAGGCTGAATTCTTGAAAGTGTAGGGGAAAATCCTGCATACTACGTCTTGATGTTGAACATTCATCAACCTGATAGCTAGTATGAATTTTTTGATATGGTCTTCAGGAAAACCTGAGGTTTCAGTGTCAAATTTAGGGAGTAACTTCTCTGGATGTCGGGGAACGTTATGTACTCGTCCAGGGATGGCCAAAGCATCTCTATCCAACCAAGGTTGATTATTCTGAGGTGGGTTTCCTCTTTCTTCGTTATGGTCATTGTTATCTTCCATGTCTTCAGATCCTGAAACTGAGCATTCTGAGTTAAACCCTTCCTCTTCCGAAAAATCGTCAAGCTCAAAGAAGTTGTCGGCTGGCGTTTCAGGGATTAGATTAAGAGGATGTTCGATTTCGGTGAGGGCGAAATCTATCAGGTCTTCTACTGTGTGCACAAAACCCTGGTTGGGGGACTCGACCACTGGTCTGCTTATTTGTTTTCTTTGAGGAAGTAACAGAGCTAAGGGTAATGCACCGATCTGTTGAGCGTAAGCTCTTGTGTTTCTTCTGAATTGGTTCAATTCCTCGTGAGGAAGAGCGTAAGGTATATAAGGGAATATATGTTCTTCCTCTTGATGGGGTGAATTACTCGTTTCAGGAGTACTCAGTGTGTGTGGGTTGTCTTGGGAATGACTAGCCATGCATGTGGGCTGTTTTGAATCTACAAGCTGTGTAAAAGATTTTATAAAAAATATTGTTAGCCATTCATTCTTCAGGCCCTCCTTCTAGCGCCAGTTCTGTTGAGGGGTCCTAAATCCCTTTAACTCAACAGTAGGAACCAAACCCACCATCGAGGCCCAATTAGACTCTGTAGCATTTAATAGTGGAATGGTTCTCCAGATCTTGCGATCTGGCCTAATTATTGATGTGCTTTACGTTTTCTAGTGAGAGTTTCTCCTTCAGTTTAGACGTTCTCTTTTTTGTATTTTCTCTTATAGGTAGGACCAATACAAGATAAGAGTCGATATAAAACAACTAGGTAATAAGGTGGGAAAACTTAACTACTGGAGAAGGCTGAGCTTGGGTTAACCCTTTCACTCTAGCATGTAGATAATGATTCTCTACCACATGCCTAGTACTAATACATTAACTTGTTAGTGTTCCAATTATTAACTGAGATACAATTTATCAGAAGAAAACATGCATGCGATAAACAATGGAAAGAAAATTAGTTTCCTTAACTCTAATCATCAATCACATATTAACACAACGATTTACTTTTCATCATTAAAGACAAGAACTATGAAAAAACATTGAATCAGATAACTTATCAACAAACTTAGAAGCTCTTACTCGTTACGACATCCATTCATGAGATGAAATCATAAATAATTCTTCTACACATCCAATCATACACACTTTTGATGAAAAAACACAAACTTGTCTCTGGTCCTAAACATGACTTCTCAATTAAGGCAGCTCCGAAATAGTTCTTTACAAACAAAAAAAATGAGGGTCTTTGCAAAAACCATCGACCTTTGCTAACAGGGGATCCTCCTATTTATAACATACTATTAACTAAAAATAACTATTAAAGTGTAGCTAAGTAAAACAAGACTCGTCACTTGGTGTTTTCTTCTATCAATCTTCAAAGAGTCATCAAATGATCTCACTTGAGTGGATGACTCTTCTCGTACTCCAACCACTTGACGAAGAGATCCTCGCACGTGTTAGCATAGAGGAATCTATGTTGTTCCATTGGGGCTGAAAGGATTTCTCTTATCTCTACTGCCCATGCCCGATACTTGACTATTCTGGCACTTAACTGCTGCAACATGGCTCGCACTTTGATTGGATGCTCCATGAACCATTGCCCTTGTCTTGGCACCATCTCTGCCACCTTTTCTATTTCCGCAACCCACGATGAGTCTTGTTCGGCATGTGATTTGACTATGTCGCGCAATTCGACAAAGTCTTTGAGTGTGCCGAATTCGAAGAGGCCTATGTCTCTCATTGCCTAGTTGATCTTGGTCCAACTCTTCTTGCACTCGACCCATTTCTCTTGGATTTCCCGATGAGGTTCATGAGCCATTTTTACCCAATATTCGACCGATTTCCTTATACGATCGATGCTGCTTTCCCTTAGCACCCGGATGTCGTGCTCTTCGATGCCTCAACCCTATTGCACCGCGCTGATATAGTCGATCCTTTCCACAGTTTGGTGTGATTTCTCGTACAACCTCTCCACATCCTTGCACGTCGCCAGTGCCATGAGGGTGTCTTCTTGAATCTCAGCTATCCTTGCAGTGAATATGTGTCGTTCGTCTGTAAATTTGTTGTAGGCCTCCTAGAATTCACTCCTCAGGAACACTGCAACCTGTGTAGTGTCCTGGTAATATTTCGCCAAGTGGTGCAAATGTTCCAATTCCTTCAGAGTAGCAACCAACTCCTCTTCATCCCTTTTCACTCTGTCCAGGGTAGCATTTGTGATTTCCATCCTTGCGTCGATAAGTTCAGATGTCTTGGCATGCTCTGTGTTGATCAGTTTTTCCTCCGTGGTGATGATGATGGAGCGATCTAGAGTAATCCTCCTCTTCTTGGTGGTTCTCTGCACGATAGCTTTCATTTTCTAGTCCTAGGCTATGGCATGTATGTTAGCAACTTCATCCACGGGTTCAGGGATTTGTTGATCTCTTCGGGTGAGCATATTTCCCAGGCTCCCGATGGTGTATATTTATTCAAGACTGGTTTCTTGAACCTCCTCCATGTGTTCTGAAGGTCCGACCTATGTTTGTTTCTCATCGAGAGGTTGATTACCGGTTAAAATTGAAGCATTGGGGGTAGGCTCGATACTTACTTGATAATCGACCATTGAGATGCCGATTTCCTGCTGAGGAGCTTCTTCTTTTTGATCACCCGACCCTGGCTCATCCGTCAGACTGTCCTTTTGAGTTTCTGGTACCTCGAGTAGTTCAATGTCTAAGACACTTTCAACCTCCTGGTCATTTTGTGAAGGGCTCCGAATTTGAGCGTCGGGAGCTCGGGAAGATGCCTTCTCATGCTCCTTTTCCTTTGTGATCTGTACAGGAGTCACCAAGGATACCTCTAGACTTTCTTCATCATCATAGATGTTTATCAATTCGCGGAGGGGGTTTGGTGCACTTGTTCTCCCTGATGTTCCTACTATCTCTGGCTGAGCTGAAACATCCCTCGGTGATTCAACCTGTGGTTTTGTAATTTCAGGGTTATCTGACTCAACGATTTCATCAATTTCTATTAGCTCAGGGCCACTTGGACTTACCCGAATTTCATCTGGGTTGTCAGAAGGGGCCCCTATCATTCCTATGAGTTTTGGGTCGTCTTGCAGTTGATCAATTACTCGTTGCGCCTCTTCTATCATGAACAATCCCCTTTCCCATTCATCCTGTGTCATAGGGAATCCTTTATCCTGCACCAGGGACACCAGGGGAACCTATGTTGCTTCTGCCGCTCTGATCTCTTCTCTGGCTCTGAGGGCCTCTTGAGCCGATTTGTCTATCGTCATTTCCTGTTCATCCAGGCTCATGGCCCTGAACATGGTCATTTTGGGGTCGACCATCCTTTCCACCACCTCGTCTCAGTCTTGGGCATTTTCTGTGAAGAATTCATCTTCAAATTTGTTGTGGGCGTACGACCAGGAGGATAACACTTGTGAAGCGTGCTGCAAGACCATTCCCTTTGGATCATGCTTGTGGAGCTGGCCTATCTAGAACCTAAACTCGAGCTGGCTCAACCCTTCTTGTTTGACTTGAGCTGTGTCTTTAACCAAGTAGAAACCTACATGGAAACCATAGGGAATGAACACCCACTTCTTGTCCTTGACTAGGGTGGCATTGTAGCCTTGCAAGATGGTTTGATAGCATATCTCTCCCACTAAAAGCCAGTCAGGTACATGTGTTGGTAGGAGATGTGGTGCTCCGGTGGCCTTGAACACCCGAATGTAGGTGTCGCGCTCGTCCAAGTACCAGTGGCCTACTTTGAAAATCATTTTCTTGGCTGCATCTGATAGTCTCGGGCATTCCTTCTTAAAGAGAATGAAATAAATTTGTGCAATGAATTCATCGCAGATCAGGGAGTAAGACTTCTTGTACTTGTTCTCCCATAGGATGTTGAAAGATATGTGGACCAGGAGCTCTGCGACATGCCAACTCAGATTCATGCCGACGAAAATGTTTATGGCGCACATGACATCAAGAAAATATGAAGCCATGTAGAAAACTGGCATCTCTCCCTCCTTTGTCGTCTGAGCCTGTTGTATACAGATGCTCAATTGTTTAGAAATTATGGCTCCCCAGTTGAAACTGCTCTCGGAGATACCCACTGTGTAAGCCAAGGGAATCCATGCCTCTGAAAATCTGGAGTAATCCTTCTCTCCATACAATCGACACATGAGAGCCATCAAATAGATGTATGGCTCTCTCAAATTGGCCGTTGAGTACCATATAGTATTTAGCCACTCCTCAGGATCTCTAAGCTTGTAGTATTTATGGACCTCTACCGGTAGAAACACTCTGACACACTCACCATTGTCATCGTTGATCAAACATTTCCGCATGTCTGTGTGGTCGATGTGTCACTTCAGGACTTCAATACAGGGAAAGACAGGGGTTATGCTCGCTACCATATGTAGGTACGACCGTCGAATGTTCGGGAACACTTCGTCGTCGAGTGCTCTAACATTTGGATCACTGTGTGGTATATATTCTGGGTATTCCTCCTAGCTGATCTTGTTAAAGAGTTCTCCCCACTGTGGGAGCGCCATCTTGGACCCCGTGCTTGCTTCTGTATCTCCAAAGGTCGGAGGCTAAATAAAAACCTTCTTCGTTGTTGTTTTGATGACAGGCTACGGTCTCGGCGTGTATTCAAATTGTTTTGCGACCCCTGGAGAGGAGCCTTCGCCTACCTCTGGTTCTTTCAGCTTCGGTGCCCTCGACGATCGTCTGGTGGTTGGCTTTCTTGGTGGCATTTTTCCTACAACTCAAAATAAAATTTTAGAGATCGTGTAAAGAACAAAACCAGATAAAATATATGAACTATAACCATATAAAATTCATAGACTTGGATACATACATGTAAGCTTGCTAAAACTGGTTGATACTCACTGGGTCTCTGCAGCTTTCGAATTACTCGTCTTGCTTCTTCGGATGCTCTGAATTTCCTTGCGCGCATAATGATTTCGTTTACAATGGCTCAAGAGAATTCAAACCAGGGAAGAACTTACCGTGTCGTGTTAGCCATTAAATTCGGGTGATGAGTAAAGTTTAAACAAATCTGCCGCCGAATAGCCATAACTTAAATTCATCATGGGTTGACGACGGAGGCGCGGGGGTGATGTAGTCTATCGGTGATTTCAAACGTCTGTTTTGATTGGTGCACAAGGTAGAAACTAATGCGGGATTTGGTATTAATTATCTCCTTAAATGCCCAAAATCTGATCGTTTCTAACACTAAATGTCCCATCGTGTCGTTCTCTCAATGGGTGGATCGAGGATTGGGGGATGTGTTATGAACATTTTCGTTGATGTCCTTCTGTAAAAAGCTTTGACACCGATCAATCTTACCGTACAATGCTGTTGTGGAAAAGATGAATCGAAGGTGTGACTCGGACCTAGGGAACCAAGAATGACTCTGGGTAAAACTAGACCGTACGGTTCTCCAATCTGGTAAAGACACGTGGCGTTGAAGACCGGTGACCTAATTCACGTGTATTAATCGGAGTCAGGACTTTCATTAAGTTATTCGTTCTAAAACAAACCTTACCTTGCCGATGCTGAAAAAGTATCCAGGATCGACAATCAGTGATAAGCCTATCAAGTGCTTTCTTCGGATTAGCTTCCTCGAAAAATTCTCGATGCCGAAAACGCATCGGGGATCGACGATCAAGAATATCCTTTAGCATGGTTAGAATGTTTGTTGAGATCCCTTTAGGTTCACCACAATTCCGATAAGCGCGTTGGGTATTGACTATCGACGATATCGTTTCGTTCTTTGTTAACGTCTATTCGCCTCATCTTTTACCGATGCCGAAGGGGAATCGACTATCGACGATATCCTTATGCAATACTTTGACACAAACAAAAACTTCCTTTTGCCGAAGTCGATGGAGATCGGTGCTCGGTGACTGAGGTTTTCCGAGTGGCTCTTTTCCTTCTTTGAATTCCTTCCGATGCCGAATCTGAGCGTGTCGAGTGAAGTGTTTTGGCTGTTGATTCTTTATTCAGGTGGTAAGGCCTTTTAAGTCATGGGGTTTCATAAGTTCAAACAAACCTGAATAGCTGATCAGAGTCATGATAATAAACAAAGACAAAACATTTCTCAACATGGAGTCAAATCAGACAGTGCAAAGATCAAGTGGTACCCAAAAAGTAAAAAAATTGACAAAGGCTTTTTAGGGTGTGTTGAGTGCTCAACATAACCTATGGACCAAATTGAATGGAAAGCTCATTTGTCTACATAACATGCACACAAGAACTAGTGGACAATGTGATAAAATATGTACTCCAACTGTCTAGAATGCCAATGGGGTCTTTTGAGTTCTATCTTTTGAGAAAAATCCAATCCCAAGTGAAAATTCCTTGCTCCTTCCTCTTCAATGGTGTATGAGGATGGGTTTATTGGCTAACTATGTAAGGGAAAGGAAAGTGATAATCAACTCATACTTTGACTCATAATTCTTCAATCATTGTTCATATATTGACATGCTTGAAAGGCGTGATTTTTTCTTGGTTGCAATTGTAGATACATGTCCATTTATTATAAAATCAATTTGTTTCAATTGCCAATGTGTCCAATTACTTTTGGAGTAGTGATATGGTTGACAGTTGATTTGGTTCAACCACCAATATGTCCAATTACTTATGGAGTAGTGATATGGTTTCCAATCAATGCTTTCAACATATCTTGACAAACACTATCCACAACATATGCCACCTAACAGTTGTTTGACAACACAAGTATTCCAATAGAGGATGAACACCTTTAGTAACCACTCACACAACCAGATCAAATATCAACACAATGATGTTTTGACATGGTGTAAAACCCATACGGGGAAACATCCATTACCCCGACCAACATGGCCACTTGGAGCAATTTATTAATGCAAAATAAATATATTATAGAGAGATTTACAAGAGATTTTCTCACAATCGATGATTGACAAATGACCCTCCAAACTCTTTAAATAAAGATGATAGACCAATTGGTTGTCAAGCCATGGATCAATGTGACCATTAATATCAAGGAGAATATGAATCATTGGATCACTCTATGTCGGGAACATAATGTGGCTGTCATATTACCTAACTACAAATGCATACTAATGCATACCAAAGAAACACATTTTTACCTAACGACACATTAGACCAAATTGATCTTAAATAAATCCTAAGTGTCTAAATATCCTAACATACCCCCTTAAGAACAACTTGGGATATGATTGAAGGATTTACAAAGGTGACACAATAAGAGAAAGAAGGAGGAATTAGAGCCTATTCCCCCTTAATGACAACTTCTTGAAATCCTAACATATATCAAAGTTTGGAAAATTTCTCTTCTGTAAGAGACTTTGTGAAAATGTTTGCAACTTGATATTTTGTAGGGACAAAGAGAACTTGAATAATTCGATCATGAATGTGCTTTCTAATGAAGTGCATTTGTAGCTTAATGTGTTTTTTGCACTAATTTTTAACTGGATTTTGGTGAGAGCTTGATGGCACTCTAATTGTTGCACTACAGGGTGGTCGGATGTCGCTGTTGGAATCCAAACCCTAAAAGGATACGTCGAAGCCAGAAGGCTTCTTGAATTGCATTAATTGTTGTTTGGTACTCTGCTTTTGCTGAATAAAGATCAATAACCTATTGTTTCTTATAGGACCAAGTGACAGGTCCTGAAATGTTGAATTTCTCACTATGCTAGTTCAGGTTCATGCATTTTAATTTCAATTCTGTTTAGCATTAGCATTTTCTGAACCATAAACACTATAGCAACAATGCATTAGCTAAAGTAAACCAAGATCACAAGAAGAATACCATGCACAAGAACACAAGAAGTATCCTGGGAAACCCTTCTCAACAAGGGAAGAAAACCCAACCAATCCTTTGCTATATTCTCAAGAGAAGATCCCCAACCATCACCAAACCTAGCACACAAAAGGGTGCTTCAGTTCTCAAAATTTCAGACCTCAGCTTCTAAAATCATGAGATGACACAATGATAAGTGTGTTTCCTCAATGGGGATTCACCTTTATTTATAAAAAACTTATCACATCAAATGATGTGTCTATTGGCACAATAGGGTTGACCTCAATAACTCATAATATAATTAATAATTACAATATTAATTATCTCTTAAAATAATCATTAATTATCTTTCACTTTATGGTGGGGCCGACTTATACCCTTTACATCACAATTAGGGAATCCTCACCCCACACAATGGCATACACATTGACACACCCATCTCATGGGAATCCTCACCCCACACAGGGGTACACATCATTTCATCTCCGTCTCAGAGAGGAACGACACACCCATCACATGGGCACACCCAAGTCATGGGCTCTCTCATAGGTCATCTCAGCTCAGTCTCAGAGGAGAACGTGTCCTAGAGTATGTCTCATGAAGCTATAATCATAAACACTCCCTCTGAGCTAGGGAGACATTCTCCACCAGGACAAGTCTCTCACAGAAGTACTCGAACTTTGTCTTGGAAAGCAGTTTGGTGAAGATATCTGCAATTTTCTCATGTGTAGGAAGGTACTGCACGTGTACTGCTTTCCTATGCACCATGTCTCTAATATAATGATATTTTATCTCAATGTGTTTCGATCTATCGTGAAACAAAGGGTTCTCAAAGAGCTTCACACAACTCTGGTTATCACAATGAATAATGGTAGGATCCATCTCATGATCAAATAAATCTGTCAGGAGCTTGTGAAGCCATGCTGCTTCACGGACTGCCACACTCAAAGTTATATACTCTGCTTTTGTGGTACTCAAGGCCACATAGCTCTGTTTCCTACTACACTAGGAAATCATGGCAGACCCCAAGGTAAAACAACAACCATATTTTCTCTTCCGGTCCATTGCACTCCCTACCCAATCTGCATCGACATATCCCTACAAACTCATGTCTACACTAGAGGCATATTTTCAACTGTGCCTCGTAGATATCTCAATACATGCTTCGCTTCTATCTAGTGAGTCTGTCTTGGCTGACTCATGAATCACGAATCCTCTGGATGCAAATATCGCTTTGTACTTTTCGATACTTCCATCGGCTGCATACTTGATCTTATAGATCCACTTGGAAGTCACTATATACTTCCCTTCTAGTCTTAGAACAATATCCCACACATCATTCTTCATGATGGACTAATAATCTTCTGTTATGGCATCTTTCCATACCTGCTGACCTGCTGCTTCTTTATGAAAAGAAGGCTCAGTATCAATGATGTGGCTCATGGCTGAAAAATAGCTCGAAAATCTCTTTGGTCTCTTGCTTTCTTGAAATGTGCCTCAAGGAGCTACATGTCCCTTTGTCTCTTGCAGAGTTTGTCGAGCCCAGACATGCCTTTTATGGCCTGGTATCCCCTATCCTAGGGATAACTAAGGAGATTATGTCTCGAGGCCCACAGGTCCTAGACATGGAGTACCAAGAGCCATATTGATTTGAGTCTAGCCCTAGAGGGCCCGTCCTTCTTCTTCAGTGCCTCCATTCTGTCAACAACAACAACATCCATCCCACTGGCCTGGTTTTGAAGTAGCAGTGGGTCTTGCTCCATGAGGTAATGAGTCCGATTATCATGGTATGTGTCACTCTGATTCTCAAAACATTTGAATATGTGCATTTAATTCTCTTTTTCTTCATGACATGTTCTTGGACTTTATGCCTTTTGACTCGTCCATATCTGGGGTATGACAAAATGCCCTAGCAAGTTGGTTCCCTTAGGAGTGAGTTGCCACTGGGTGGGTTCATGAAAGGTCATCATCCATTCCCACCATATTATCACTTTTCATCATCTTCCCTCTCATCCATCCCCTGCATTGGTTCGGGCATTGGGTTTGCCAAGCTAGTAAAGGGATATACCTTGCCTTGTGGGAAGAAGGGGCTAAAGGCCCAGAGGGTAAAAGTAGCTGCAAAAGATAAAAGCCAAAAGATCAAACCTTGAGATGCTTTGCCCAGGGATCCCCGAGAAAGAAATAAAAGGATTCTTAGCAAGAAAAAGAGGGACCCATAAAAAGATAGAACTCAAGACCTAGTTGGTGGATAAGGGGTCTCATCACGAGCCAACCTACTAGGTCCATGGGTATGTAGTGGTATGAAACTACTATTCATCCGGTCACCACGCCAGGGTAGTGTCTCTTGGTGGCATAACCAAGAGAAAGGGGGTCTCATCACAAGCCAACCTTCTCATCTCTGTGAAATGCTTCTGGGTAACATTGCCACCACTGGTCACCATGCCAGGGTAGTGTCTCCCCAACTATTCTCTTGAAAGAAAAAGCAATGATATAAAAAATAAAAAGGCATTGAATGGGCTAGGAAACATTTGCATCCATGGCAAGGTGCAACTCACCCTCTTCAGAGGAACCCACAGGTAATCCCTACATTTCCCTATCATCACTACACCCCTTGCCCAAACATCCCCCACACCATCTCATGCACTTACATGACCTAGATTGGTCTTCACGTGGAAACATACCACACCTATGGAGAATTGGCCCAATAGGATGTCCTAGAACTCTCTTCAAACCTGGCTTGTAGAATAGCATAATGTCTTTGAGCACTTGTCTGGGAAAGGGGGGTTTTATGCACATGTTTGGGTAACTTGATTATTAGATGTGATTTACATTGCTATGATCCCTGTGACTTGTGAGCCCATGGAGGGCGTACTTGTTTTTATTGCAGGACCACGCCCAACAGAAAGGTACATATGGGGAGATGATTAGCTCGGACCTCTATAGGGATAAAATCCGACCAGATGGATGCTGAGACCCCAGCCAGGGGCAAACATATACTAGAGGCTTTTACGGGAGAGAGTGGAGGATGTTTCACCAGAGACAACTTGGAAGGTCTGGACCCATGGGGGTCTTTCCTTTCCCCTTGAATGTAGGCCTTCAAAGGCCCATGACATCACCTCTGTGACTCTTGATGTCACCCAAGATCAGATGGACATGATGGAGGCACAAGTGGCATGTGCGGCATGATCCAGAGGCCTTGGAAGGACTAATGTTTTGCTCCTAGAGGCCAATGTCTCACTTAGGAGGCCCAACGTCACCCTAGAAGGGCATGACGTCACCTCTTTTGCATGATTTAGGGTTTTGTTTGTCAATTTTATGTAAAAAAATGGATATTTGATGTAACTGGCCATGTCAGCCTTTTTGACCTAATTTTGTAATTAAAGGTCATTTTGATTGTATAAATAAGGGATTAATCCCTTGTATTTTTTGATGATTCTTTCACTCACACAAATGGGGTCTCAAATTTGGCTTCTTTAAGGCTTATTGGTTGAAATTAAGTGGTGCACAACTCTTGGAGGAGGCTTGTCTTGGTTTATTTTGGCATTTTCTTGGTGGAAAGTCTTCAACGAGGGCATTTGCAATATTATTCTTGGTGAATGTAAGTGAAATTATTCAATTATTCTTTCTTTTGAATGGTTATAGTATCTTTACTTTGCATTTACTAAGATCATGAAATTGTTAATAGAAAACCCTAGGAGAGTAAGAACATGTTATTGTCCTTATCTCAATAGCCATCCACCTAATAGATTTTGCTAGAAAAACCTATCCATTGAAGCATGTGCTAGAGCCCTACCATTGTAGTACTCTAACACCCTTGCTTCATCAAGCTTTATTTTATATCAACCTTGAACTAAAGAAGAAGGAAAACCGCTAGGGCCTAGGGTTACCAACTTCCTAGTAGCTGTTTTCCTTCTAGGGTTTGATGATTGAGGCCTTGGGTTACCAACACCTCAACCATTCTCCCTCTAGTCTCTAGTTCACCCATTATCATTTATTTCCTTCAATATTGTTGCTGCAAAAAGTGACTCCATTATCCCTAAAGACACTGGTTATTACCTCATACTTGGTTGATTGATCAAAACAACCCCCAAACCATTTACCTCAAGCTATTTACTAACGATTTCTAACCCTAGATTAGACTAATTTGCTAACATACTTGCTGCTGTTACAAAGCTAAGCTACATCCATATATTGCAGCAGTAAAAGCTCCTAAAAGAAATTATTAAAGTTGAGTTTTACATTGCCTTATTAGCTTCTGACAAATGCTAGTATATTTCTATTATTAGGTTACCATTTCGGGTCATTTTGAAGATTGTTTAAGGCATAGATTGTGAAGCTACAATCATATATACATTGATGTTATAAATTTCTGTTTTCTTCATCTTATATCAACTCATTTCACTTATTGAAAAGTCCAAGGTTTTACGAATCACTAATATCAATTGTTACTTGCAAAATAATGTTTTCTCGTTGTCTTGTTTTGGGCAGGTACACTTAAGCATATCTTTGCTTCATATTGTTAAACCCTTGGGACTTTCAAATCGGTGTGACTTGTGAGAGGGGGAAACTTTTCTTGATATCTTTACGTCGACCATTTCAAACCCTTAGGTCACCGGGGATGTCTCCCCTGGGATTTCATCCCTAAAGAGAAAGAGGTGTCTTATTTAGGTGATAGTGATAGGACGCTCTCATGTTACGCCAATTTACCGTCCACTTGCCTTTGGATTTTAGGCAAGTACAAATTGCGCGATAACATGGCCTATTGCAGTGTATCTGGGGACATCAACTGGAGCAACTGGATCAACTAGAACAATGGTTGTGTCCCTTTGAATTGCTGAAGGGGGAGAAGGTATTGTCTTGCTGTCATTCTCCATCTGAGATTCTTTGGATCTTCGAAGGGCTATCTCTTCTTCAAAGATGACATCTTTGCTTACCTCAATCTGTCTCTGACCAGGGATGTAGATTGTATCCCACAAATGTATCTTTTCTTCTTGAAGGGTCTGGCTTGGACCTCTTCCCTTTAGGTACATGAAAGTATACTGGACACCCAAATATCCCGAAGTGTCCAATCTCAGGTTCACTTCGGTGAATGCTTCTTTGGGAGTCTTGTTATTCAAAATATAGTGAGGACTCGTGTTATGAACATATACTGCTGTCATGCATGCTTCTTCCCACATAATTATAGGTAGACTCTGGTCATGTATCATTGCTTTGGTTGCTTCAATGATGGTTCTGTTCTTCCTCCTCCTCAAATAGTTTTGACTCCCTCTCAATCAATTGACTCCTTCTGAAGTTTGAAGGATAAACATCTTCCTTTGTTGTTAACCTGCCCGGAACAAGAAAAAAAAAAAAAAGAAACAAGAGAAGAATATCTCCTAGAGGAGAATAATGAGTACATCTCTATAATCAAAACAATTTAAGGATTGTTGTCATAGCTACAACACCTACTTGTAATGTAGCAAACTTAGAAATTTAGGTTAGAGGCATGATAATTAAAACAATTAGACCTAGAGTCTTCACTTCCAGTTTGTTGTTTCTCTGAATGCACTGAGATCCCTCTGGATCCACGATTGCAGCAATGGTTCCTTCCTCCTACAAGTACCCTCATGACAATGATACAAATAATATATACAAGTGCATGTTGATATTATGGTAGCTGCGGGAGGTATTTACCTCCACGTGTAAACCTGATGAGGATAGAATACTCCGGGAAGCAAGAAGAAACCCTAATGAGTTGGCTAATAACCCTAGAAGACTTGTCAGCTCAAGAAGATAATTTATATTAGTTTATTAGCCTCCAAGAGAAGAAGTCAGCTAGAAATAATAATATATACTGAACAGACAGATACCCAGAATGAGAAGTCGGCCCAGGCAATTAGCCAGAATTAGTATAAATACAGGAGGCCGGTTCTCATTCTGGCAGGTAGTCTTAGAATTGCAGAGCAACACTTGTGCACACTATAGTTGCCTAGTTTCTGCACAGGTTTGGAGGAGAGATGCCGTTGCAGCTGCTGCAACTAGCAGTTACGCTTGGACTATCTCTTGGTTAGGGTTTGGACTATCTGATCAACTCTTGTTGATGCATTATCCTTGGGGAAAGGTGTGCTACCCTTTGTTTGGCTATCTAGCCTAGGGTTGGGTGACAAGGGTATTTTCAATGGTAAAACGAGCACACATCCACTTATATTCTAACAGGTTATGGGCCCACACCTCCTTCCTTCAGTCTAAATGATGGAAGGAAACATAGCCGCTAGGATATTGAGCTCACTGAGGAACTGCCGCTAGGGTTACTAGCAGAAGCAACTTCCAAGACACTGCCGCTAGGATTACTAGCAGGAGCAGTTGCAGAAACCCTAATCCTCTTGTTGAGGCACTTTAAGTGAATGGATTGACCTAATCTCCGGATAGATCAGTGCGCTCTAGCCTAACACATCTTCTGATACTCTCAACAAGCCAAGACGTGAAGTTTGAGCTTTTTGGTCAAATCTAGGGTTGACCAAGTCAAAGCAGCCATGACTTACTCTATGAAGTCAGAGAACAAGTTAGATGGAGCTTCTAACTTCAAAGCGTGGAAGACAAGGATTGATCTTATCCTTGCCAAGAATAAAGTGTTGGATATCGTGAAACCAGAGTTTGAAGAAGGGAAAGAGAGGGAACCGCAGAACGTTGCAGCTATGGAGAAGTTCAAAGACAGTGACATCAATCCTACGAGTATCATAGTAGAATCTATAAAAGACCACTTGATACCCTACATCTCCCATCTTGACTCATTGAAGATGTACAATGCCCTAACAAATCTCTTCTCGGTCAGAAACATTAGACAAGTATTGAGTCTGAAGAATGAGCTCCGTGACATGAAGATGAATGATGATGACATCATAACATCATACTTTGTGAGAATCTCTTAGTTAAGAGATCAACTACAAGCTATTGAAGAAATAGTTTCAGAGAAGGAATTGGTAAACATAGTACTGAATGGTCTTCCCAAGACGTGGGATGTGTTAGCTCCCAAAATGAACCTGTCCCTATGGTCACATTTTGTGGTGGATAGCATGGTTATTGGTAGTTTTCTCAAATTGGTTTTGAGTTTTTCTAGCTGCAAGACTTAGGTTTTGATTTTTGTCTTAGAAATAAGATGACCCATAAAGGTCTTCTCTTTAAAATTTTCATAAAATGTTTTCAACAGCTAACGCGTGCTTAAAAGATGATGGTTAGCTGGTGAAAGTGGCAACTTTCAACAGCTAAGAAGCATTTCTCACAGGTCGTTAGCTGGTGAAAGCGGGAATTTTCAAACATCCAAAGAACGTTTCTCACAGGGTGTGCGCTGGTGAAAATGGTGACTTTCACCAGCTAAGGAGCATTTCCCACGGGTTGCACGTTGGTGAAAGCAGAGATCACGTGCGTTTTATCCACGTTGTAAAAAATCTAATGATGATATGTTCAGCCCACGTCATGCAATCAAGAATGATGCGCTGGTGAAAGTGGACAATCATGGAAACTCGAGTTGCACGTCTAAATCGGATTACAAGTCGGATCTTGTTCAATAACGCCTGCTTCACAATCATGGCGTCGGAAATGGCGAATTTGAATCCATTACCACAGGTACAGAAGCTGTAATACTTGGCTGACGACATCACATCGGTTCATCGCTTCCCCAACACGCATCACTCACTAATGTATGCTAAGTTTTTAATTTTGAAAGACAGAGCCGACACCCGAGTGCTTTCACCAGCGCAAGACCTCGGCCCGAATAGCAGTTTGCTGTGTTGTGTGTGCATAATCAGTTGGGATTTTGGGTTGCAGATGGTAGGGAGACATAGTGGGTCTTTACTAAGAAAAGAGTTAGACAGTCTATCTTTCCTACAGACGCATCCAGAAGTACAGAAACACTTCTCAAACGTAGGTTGCATCGAATTTGTTGAGAGGCTGCAGAATGGTTGTCACCAGTCAATAGCAGAGGCTTTTGCTAAAACATTTGACGGGAATAAGGCTTGTGTTGGGTCCTTGGAGATCATTGTAGATGAAGCTGCCATCGCTGCAGCGACCAGCCTACCAAGATCGGTCCAGAGTTGGTTCAAAACGACTGCCACCAAAAACTTATATTTCAGAACATATTTGAAGGAAGAATTCAGGCATAATGCATGGAAGAAGAGCATGCCGGTTTCCCATTTAGAGGATGAGTGGCAGGATTTGTTTAAGGGCATCCAACTCTACATAACCTCAGAGGGCAGGTATGACAAACTGATGTTGTATCACTTCAAGCTCTTAGACCATTTCACAGGTAAAACTCTCCTAAACCTGCCTTTCTTCTTGCATAAGAGCTTAACTAAGGTCTGTAAAAAGATTAGAGCTGAACCCCTAAGCATGAAGAATACTCTGTGCCACTTTGGCCTTATTAAATTGATCATTCTGGAGGAGTTAAGACTGAATGGAAGGACCTGGCAACATTTTCTGTTTTGGGAGGGCTTTGAAACTCAAACTCAGCCCGTGAATGAACAGGGGAAAGCTGGAAAGAAGCAATTGACTCCTCAAAGCAGTTCGAGGAAGAGGAGGACCCTTCTAGGACCTCCAGAAGATAGAATCTCTGGTGTGAAATCTCACAGGTCAAAGAAAAAGATGAATTTTGAGACTACTACAGAGCAACCTACAGAAAGGAGAACAAACATCTTAAACCTGCTATATATAGACTCAGAACCAGAGCAAGAAGATGAGAGCCCTGTCATCAAGAGTCCTGAACACTCAATTGAGTTTGCACAGAATTATGAGACCTTTACTCACACCGAGGAAGGGGAAACATCAAAGAGCACTAAGTCGAAGAAAACACAGAAGRYTAAGCATCTCAAAGAAGTGATAGCTCAGCARGAGGTCTTAGAGAGRGTAATAAAGGAAAGATATAAGAAGYTGTCYGATAATTTTGCAGAAACCAACRCTGCATTTKAAAAGHTGGCTCRTGAAAGTKTCAAGGAAAAKAAAAKAAAACAGAAGATCACCAAAGMTTACAACAGTCTATGGTGGCTAGCAAAGCGCCTTAAAAGGAGAATCAGAAAATTGAAGCAAAAGCAAAAATCACACCCAGATTTGCAAGTGCTTGCTCAAGTTGCTGTGAACATGCAAGGGGATAAAGCAGAGACACATTGAGTTTTTGTTGAAATTGCATTTTTGGAGGTGAAAGTTCATTTTGGGCTCAGGAAGGGCTTTCACCAGCGCACAACATAATTTTGCAACCAGTTAGCTGGTGAAAGGCAACGCTTTCACCAGCTAACCAGCGAATCACAAGGCGAGTTAGCTGGTGAAAGCAGAAAAAGCATTTTTGGAAGCTAGGGACGGAGCATGTCATTTTTCACAGGTTATAAAGAAGTTCCAGAGTATCAAGGGATAACAACTTGCTGACAAAGGACTCTGCATCAGAGATTCGAGGGAATTTTGAGAATCACATGCTAAACAACTCTCCTAAAGTATCTGCTATGAACAACTGAAGAAATCCAGGTGCTAAGACAGGTGCCTCTGCATATTTCATGACACCATGGATTCCAGAAGACCGAAGAATACAGATGTCGAAGTTTGAGATTGAAGACAATTCGAATGCTATTTTAGTCATTAAGTCTTTATTATCAAGTTGTTTAGTTAGATTTGAATTGCTATTTTTAGGTAAAGATCCAAGTTTTTAGGATCTTTAAAACTGATTGTAATAGGCTATAAATGCCTATCATTTTTAAGAGACAAGGGTTCAAACTGGGAGATATTTTGTGCTATTGTATAGACTCTTTTTGCAGAAACAAAGTTCAGTTTCCTTTCATTTTCAATATCAGAATTGTCCATCTTTCCTTTTCTGTACTTTGTTTCAGTTTATTTTAGTTCATGAAGACTGTTATCTCTTTATTGAGCTCATAGACTTGAAATTAAAGGATTCTTCTCTATCTTGCATTAAGCCCTACATTCAGTTGTATTTGGCAATCAAGAATAGTGTTCTTCATCCTCTCCTTTCAATTTACTTGATCTGATTATTGTTTCCTGAAAGCACTATTTCTTTAGATGTATGAGTTGTCTATTACATTGATCATCTGAGACCCCATTGTTCCAAGTATATACACACATTATTTCTAAGTTACCAAGCATCCTTAGCCTACAACCCTAAGGAGTTTCTTGGAGTGATAACAAATTGGCGCCGTTGCCGGGGAGACGAAATTCAAGTTCTGGTTTCCTGGGATACGACACAGAGCTGATCTTTGATGATAGACAAAGATTAGACATTTTTAGTTGGTTGTAATCATCTATCTGGTGACTCCACAAGTTCATCCTGTCTCCTAAGAGGATCAGTACTAGAGCGAATCCTCAAGAATCATCGATCACACCAGTGTCCAATCCAGAACTAATTCTCAGGAAAGGAAAGACAATTCAAGGTCAAACTTCAAGATCAGACACAAAAGGTAATCCTCTTTTCAGTTCTGGAAAATCTACTACAGAAAAATTTGAGTTCTTTTCAGAGAACATTGATGAAAAAACAACTGTAAATACTGTAGAAGAACAAATTCTTTTTGATCAAAAAAAAAATCCTAGTGATGATAAATTGATAGATTTTAATTTGATTGAAAAAACATCTAAGACTTTAGAAAGAAGCCACAGTTCTTCTTCCCTTGAGTCTTTCCACTCTTAGCAACAAGAAGATCATTTGAACATTTATACTAGCCTCCTTGCTGTTGAACATCTCCTCCAAGAGCTATCTACTAAAGGTGAAGGAAATTTGGCTGGACAGCTTGCAATTTTTTACAGAGCCTCTTATCAGACCTCTTTCCCATTAGAAGATTCACCTCTTTCACATTCCTCCAGTGTTGAAGATTTGAAAAAGAAACTATCATTTTCCCCACCCTTGATAGTCATGGCTGCACCACCTCCTTTGACTAAGATGCAACAAATCCTAGCTGCTAGGTATGCACCACTCATATTGCCAAACCCAGTATCAACCATGCCAATGGGAGACTATCAGAAGTATATGCCCAAATTCATAGGCGAAGGCGATGTGCATGCTGAAGGACATATTGAGGCTTTTTACAGTTATGCTGAAAACCTTAATATTGAAGAAGAAGATGTTTGGACACGAGTCTTTGTCCAAAGCCTAGATGGCCATGCTGGGAAATGGTTCAAAGAACTCCCTGCTAGTTCCATTGTTGGAATCGAGCAATTGGATGAGACATTTCTGAAACATTGGGGTGACAGAAGAGATTTTGTCTACTACATCACAGAATTCAGAAACCTGAGGAAACAAAGTAGTGAGTCAGTCTCTGATTTCACTAAGAGATTTAACCGGATGTATGGCAAAATACCAGCTAAGATAAAACCGTCAGATGCTTCTGCCAAGATCACATATTCTGATGCTTTTGACTCAGATTTCTATTTACTGTTGAGAGAAAGGAGGTCACCAACATTATCTCTCATGCAAGATGCTGCCCTTGAGGTGGAATCAAATATTCTAGCCTCCCAGAAGCAAAAAGGGGATTCTGATAGGAGAAGACCAAAGAATGAGGCTTCATCTTCATCAAGTGCTAATCCGAAACTTGATAAAATGGCCAAGATGCTAGAGTCTCTGACCTCTGAGATATCTAAGCTCAAGATCGAAAATAAACAGCCTGTGAAGGGAAGAGGCACTTATGATTCTGCAGGAAGAAATCCGAATCAAAATCCCAACAACTTCAGAAGAAATAATCAGCCAACTTAGATCTTGCAAAGAGAAAAGAATCCTACTGAAGATCAGAGGATAAAGGTCCCTCTTCAAAATGTTGTGATGGACGAAGACGATGGTGAAGATCAAGAAGGTGGAGAAGGTAACATTCATTGTGTTGGAGAAGAGACAGGGAAA
>ML788352.1:97577-122776 GCA_009831015.1 Picea engelmannii
AGCCAGGGCCAAAGAGGGGTAAACAGGGTTACTAGAGGTCACTCCAGTCACAAGTGTTATATTCAGAAAGTGACATTGAGCTAAAAAGGGTTAAAAGCGCTTTTAAGTCATTATGAGCTAAAAATAGAAGTCAACAGTGAATTGGGGTTTCAACAGTGATTTAGGGTTTTGGAAATCAACAACGAATTAGGGTTTCAACATGATTTAGGTTTTTGGAAAGCTATAAAGGAAGGGTCAGCGACCTAATTCATCATTATGCAGATTATGACTTGTCATTGAGGAGAAGAGGCACATCTCAGGAGAGATAGTTCAATGTATTCCAGGAGGAAGACACCAGTTGGCTGATTTCGGTGTTGAAAGACACACCCTAGTCACTGGGAAGATCATCCAGGTCTTCCATCATTCTTCATTGATTCCGCAGTGCTCCCATATTCCGGGTATTATCTTTTAGCTGCTTATTTGTATTTCGGCTAAGATCCTTTTGTCTTTTGATCTAGCTGAGTGTTGTTATTTTATTTAGCCGCAGTTGCTTTCTTATATTCTGGCTAAGATCCTTTGTATGTTGATCTAGTCGAGTATTGTCAGTTATTCAGTTGCATTCGACCATTTTGTAATCCACAGAGATATCACAATACAAACTTTGCAGCCCTTTGTCGCGTTTTATTATTTGTATGATCATTTATATGCTGTAAACCTTTGATCCTACACACACATTGGCAACGTTTCCTAGACTAGCCAAGTCAGGAACATTACACTTATTCTGCTGAAGAAAGTGCAATAGCCTGTTGTTTCTTACAGGCCCAAGTGACAGGTCCTGAACCAAGGGTAAAAACATAACCTGCAGTAGACTTTCGATCATCAGGGTTGTCGACCCAATCTAATCAGTGAAACCAACCAATAAAGGAGTCCCCCTTGAACTGTAATGTATCCCGAACTGAATTGTACCACAAACATAGCGAAGTATGCTTTTAGCCATTTTCCAATGGTTTTCATGGGGTGTTTGCATATACCAGGAAACAAGACCAACAACAAAGGAAAGGTCGGGATGGGTATGAGTCAAGTATAAGAGGCTACCAAGTAACTGTTGGTACAAGGTGGCATCAACTGCGAGAGAAGTATAGGTGGCAGTAAGCTTCACTCCAGACTGGAAAGGAGAAGGGGTTGGCTTACAATCATCCATGTGAAAGCGACGAAGAAGGTCACAAGCATACTTAGACTAGGAAAGAAAAATTCCTTCATCGGTTTGCAAAACTTGGAGGCCAAGGAAATAGTGAAAAAATCATAATTCTGTCATTTCAAATTTCTTCTTAAGGCTGGTTTTCACATGGTTCAAAAGTTTTGAGTCACTACCAGTAAGGATAAGGTCATCAACATAAAGGACTAGGATTATGAGATGACTTCCTATTTTCTTGGTATAGACATTAGGATCATAATGGCATCTAGAGAATCCAGTGTCAATAAGAAACTTGTCCATTTTGGCATACCAAGCTCGGGGAGCTTGCTTGAGACCATAAAGAGATTTCTTAAGGCGACAAAAAAGGCTAGAGTCATTTTGGACATAGTCAGGAGGTTGTTCCTTTTAGATTTCTTCTTGCAAATCTCCATGAAAGGAGGATTTAACATCCATCTGATGGAACTCCCATTTATGTGAGGCAACAAGGGAAAGAACAAGGTGGATGGAATTCATTTTGGCTAGAAGGGAAAATGTTTCATTATAGTCAATTCCTTCAACTTGGGAAAATCCTTTGGCAACTAATCGATCCTTGTATCTTTCAACACTTCCATCTGACACATACTTAGTTCTGTAGACCCATTTACATCTGCCAAGTTTTCTTCTTTTTGGAAGAGGTACAAGATCCCAAGTATCGTTTTCCATTAAATAATGATACTCTTCATTCATTATTGTATCCCAATCTGGATGACCTAAAGCTTCTGCAAATGTCTCTGGATCATGAGTCTCTGAAACTTGAGCCAAAAGAGAAGAGGCTTGCTGGAACTGTGAACGTGTTCGACGCTGATCTGAAGGATCACCAACAAGACCACCAACTGCCTCTCGTTTTGAACAGATCCATATAGGAAGCGGTGGAACTGGTGCTGGTTCAGGTTCAAAGGAATCATTTAGATAAAGGTGAGTAGGCGGAGGTGGATTTTCATCCTCATTGTCATCATCTAAAGAAGAAACCAAAATAGGAACAAAAGAAGGCACAAACGTCAAAGATGGCTTGCAGGCCGAAGAAGGCACAATCGTCGAATTAGGCTCGCAGGCCAAGATATTTTCATCAAATTTAACATCTCTTCTAATAATAATTTCATTACAATGTGGTTGAAGAAGTCTATAACCTTTGAAATCTTCAAAATAACCAACAAATATACACTTCTCACTTTTAGGTTGCAATGCTTTCCTTTTCTCATCAGAAATGTGAGCCCGTGTTATACTGCCAAATACATGGAAGTGACTTACATCTGGTTTAATTTTAGTCCAAGATTCTGTTGAAATAATGTAACTGCAAAGAGTATTCTTATTCTTATTGTTATTTTTTTCATAGGATTAATCCCCATTGTGGATTAATCATGTCGGTAATTGTATTAGGACCAAATCCCCTTTTTCGGATTGGTCAACGGACAATTGTAATAGGCAGAATAAGAAGTCGGCCCCAGTAGTTATTATTGAGGCCCATAAATAAATTAAAGGTGGGTTTACCCACCCAGAGTGAGAGGTCGGCCCTGCCAGTGAAGACCCTTCACATGTGCCAGTCTTGTATATATAGAGAGGCTAGCGCCTCACTTTAACACACAACTCACTTGCTCATTCTTAAGAGGCAAGCTGCAACTTACCAGTTAGAGAGAGGGAGAAGAGTGGCACATCTTTTGGAGAGGACTATTTGTATTGGTTTGAGTTATCTCTTGAACATTGTATTGGCAATTTATGATAAGGAAGTTTTTGCTGGGTTTTTTTCCCCTAGAGGGTTTCCCAGGATAAATGTCGTGTCTCTTGTGAATGTGTATTTCTCAGTGATCTTGTTCTTATGTTTCTCTTATCTATTGAAATGCAAAGAACTATAATAATGACATAAACATTAACAACTTCTTCCGGTGTTATATTTTTAAGAGCCTTTGTGGGAGTGCGATTGACTATGCAATTTGCACAGTTGATTGCTTCCTCCCAATACTCTAGACTTAATCCCTTAGATTGGATCATAAAATTAGCCATTTCTTTTAATGTGCAGTTCTTTCTCTCAGCAACACCATTTTGTTGTGGTGTATATGAAACAATGTGTTGCATTTGGATGCCCTGTGTAGTGCAGTAACTTGTAAAATTATTGTTCACATATTAGTCTCCATTATCTGTTCTTAACTTTTGAATTTGATGTCCAGATCGCTTTTCTACAAGGGCCTTGTAGGCCAAAAACTTGTCAAAAACTTCGCTCTTAATTTTTAAGAAGTAAACCCAAGTACATCTAGAAAAATCATCAATGAAAGTTAAGAAATACTTGCACGTAGAAAAAGAAGGAGAAGAAAGTGGACCACACAAATCACTGTGAACAAGCTGCAAAGGGCTCGAGGTGTGCCAAGAGGCACGATTGTCAAAACTTTCCCGATGATGTTTGACGAGAACACAACTGACACAAACACCATCTCTGCGTGAAACAGGAGGAAGACCAATCACCATCTGTTGATTACACAGTTGCTGCAATGAGCGATAGTTTAGATGACCAAACTGCTCATGCCAAATTTTGCTCAAGTCATCGTTATGAGAAACACAAACTGATGAAAAAGATGATGACCCAAAGTTGTCAAACTTATACAATCTGGTAATATCATCAACAATTCCAGTTGCATAAATATCCTTAGGATCTTTTAGATCCTTGATTACAACTTGGTGAGGTAAAAACTCTACGGTTTTACCTTCACTTGAATGAGTGATTTGATATACTGATAGAAGGTTACAAGAAAGACTTGGAACACATAATACATCATTGAAATGACCATTATCTACTTGAACTATTCCAGATCCTACAACACTAATAAATCTATCATCACCAACAAATATTTTCTTGGCGTTACATTCATTTAGAGCATAAAATATGTCTTTATCCTTAGCCATATGATAAGATGCTCTAGAATCAATAAGCCACTCATCAGAAGAAGAAGTAGAAGTTGTATTGAAGGAGAAACCAAAAGCAGAAAGTGCATGTAGATGAGAAGAAGAAGAAGAAGAAGAAGAAGAAGTAGAATCAATACTTATGTTGTGCTTTTTTATCGTTGCTTCTAAAGCTGCCATCTTCTTGAAACATTTGGACTCATCATGACCATCTTTATCACAAAAGTTGCAATGTCTGTCAGTCTTCTTATTTTTATATTTTGCTCCTTTTTCACCATTAGGAGATGAAGTTGTATGAGTGGGTTTGGGACTCTTATGTTGCTTGTTGTTGTAGCAAGGATGTTGCTTCTTGGGATACTTGGGTTTATCTTTCTTCTGGGCAACTGAGAATTTCTTGGAGGTACCTGCAGTGCTGATCACTCCAAGTTGTACAAGCTTATCTTCCTCTCTAATCAAAGTAGCACAAAAGGACTCAAGAGTGGGTTTTTGATAAGCTTTCCCTTGAGCCTCTCTGATGGCATAAAATGTATATACAAACACAGAATATGCACTACCTAGCTTAGAAAGAATAAGATAGATGCAACGCTCTTCCTCCATTTTTATCTCACATTCTTCACATAAAATTATGAGTGTTTTAAACTTAGATAGATAGTCTCTATGGAAAGAAAATTCACTTGGACTTAAGGTCACTATTTTATTTTCTAACTGTTGTGCTCGAATAATATTGAGTTTACCAAACATAGATTCAATCTTGTCCCAAGCTTCTCCGGGGTCATCGGTTTCTTTAAGGTGGAACCTTAAATCATGAGAGATGGACATTTCAATTAGTCCACATGCTTCGTCACTCCTATTAGCCCATTTGATTTTCTTATCATCACCAGTGGGTGCTTTTTCCTTTCCCAAGGTAATCTGGTACAAGCCTTTACTTCTTAATAAATCTTCCATATGAGATTTCCATTGGAAGTAATTGGTGCTAGTAAGCAAAAGATTACTGGAAGAAGCCATATTAAATATGTAGATAATATGGATTTAAAAATTGAAATAGATGTTCTGGATGGAAATATCTCGAAAAGTTAGGCGGTTTTAAAAAAACGGAACTGAAAACAGACTTCGGATGTGAGAGTTATGCCCTTTTTAAAAAGGGCATAAATGATAACCAAAGGACCATGAGGTGGTGTAAGTTGCTTTATGAAGTGACCCACTTTTATAAAGAGAAGTGGGGATTACTTTTACAATGAAGTTACTTCATGCAAAATAAATAACTCTAAAATAAAATATTAAAGCTACTTATAGTGATTCACTTTTATACTTGAAGTGAAATACACTTTACAATTTTAGCATGAACATTTTGAAAAAAAAGTAACAAAAGAGAGACTTGAACTCAAGACCTCTTACTTAATAAGGCAACTTTTAACGAAATGGTTTAGCAAAACATATTGTATTATTTCGCAAGAGGATTTGTGGTGTTGTTGTTGAAGACGACCTTGGAGAGCGTGCTAAAAAAAAACTCTTTTTCACACAAGAAATTTTTTTTTTCTTCTCGATGACACCAAGGGTTAGATCTCGGTTAGCTTACCTAGAAGATGCATCTTTTCCTATCTGTTTCTGATTTTCTGAGATCGCATAGGGCATGGGGCAAAGAGCATACGTAGATATAAAAGAATAGAAACCCAGAAACAAATAATATAAAACCAAAATAATACTCTGCAAAAATTTAAAAAACTACGTATTCATGCTTTATACCTCTAGATCTGACTGAAATGGTCATATCTTGGGCAAACAAAAACATTTCCGAGTGAAACGAAAAGTGTTACTAACTGAAACAAGTGCTCTGGGACACAATGGAACAATCCTCTCAGCCTATAAATGTACGAAAATGATAGAAAATGGATATGAGGCAACTCAGCTTCACGATCTCGATCTACAATAGGAGCGGGTCTTTAAACAAGCTTTGATACCATGTTAGACAACACATGTATTCCAACAGAGGACGAACACCTTCAGTAACCACTTACATAACTAGATCAAATATCAACATACCGATGTTTTCACGTGGTAAAACCTTATGGGGAAACATCAACATCCCTAACTAACACGACCACTTGGAGCAATTTCTTAATGCAAAATAAAAAGATTACAGAGAGATTTTACAAGAGAGTTTCTCACAATTGATCATCGACAAATGACCCTCCATGCTCTTTAAATAGAGATCATGGATCAATCGAGTGTAAGCCGCAGATCAATGGTCGTTAAGATTGAGGAGAGTATGAACTGTTGGATCACTCTATGTCGGGAACATATCGTGACCGTCAGATTTCCTAACTACAAATGCATACTAATTCATACTAAAGAAACACACTTTTACCTAACAACACATTAGACCAAGTTGATATTAACTAACTCCTAAGTGTCTAAATATCCTAACACAAACCAATTTGTATCAATGAAACCAACCACTAAAGGAGTCCCCCCTGAGGTGTAATGTATATTGAACTGAACTATATCCAAAACATACCAAAGTATCCTTTTAGCTTCTTTCTAATGGCTTTCATGGGGTTTTTGCATATACTGGGAAGCAAGACCAATAACAAAGAAAAGATCAGGATGTGTATGAGTCAAGTATAAGAGGCTACCAACTAACTAATGATATAAAGTGGCATCAAATTTTGGAGAAGTACAGATGAAAACAAGTTTTGACTCCATATTGGGAGGGAGAAGGGGCTTGTTTCAAATCTTCCATGTGAAAGTGAAGAAGAAGGACAAAAGCATACTTATATTGGGAAAGAAAAAAGATTTCCTTGGTTTGAAAAACTTGGAAGCCAAGGAAATAGTGCAAATAACGTAAGCTGATCATTTCAAATTTATTCTTAATGCTGTATTTCATATGGTTAAAATTTTAGGGTCACTACTAGTGAGGATAATATCATCAACCTAAAGAACAAGGATTATGAGATGTATTCCTACTTTCTTGGTATAGACATTGGGGTCATAATGACATCTAGAAAAGCTGATGTCAAGAAGAAAGTTTTCCATTTTGGCATACCAATCTTGAGGAACTTTCTTAAGACCATAAAGAGAATTCTTAAGGTGAAAAACAAGTCTAGAGTCATTTTGGACATAGCCAGGAGTTTGTTCCATGTATATTTCTTCTTTCAAATCCCCATGCAAGAAGGAGGGGGTAACATCTTTCTGATGGACCTCCTATTTATGTGAGGCTGCAAGGGATAGAACAAGGTGGATGGAATTCATTTTGGTTATAGGGGAAAACGTTTCATTATAGTCAATGCCTTCAACTTAAGACAATCCTTTGGTAACTAATTGGGCCTTATGTCTTTCAACACTTCCATCTGATGCATACTTAGTTCTATACACCCATTTACATCTGACAAGTTTTCTTCCTTTCGGAAGAGGTACAAGATCCCAAGTATCATTTTCCATTAAAGAACGATACTCTTCATTCGTTGTTGTATCTCAATATGGATGACCTGAATCTTATACAAATGTCTATAGATCATGAGTCTTTTAAACTTGATCCAAAAGAGAAGAGGCTCACTAGAACTGTGAACATGTTCGACACTGATATGAAGGATCACCAACAAGATCACTAGCTGCTTCTCGTATTGTATGGACCCATCTAGGAAGCGATGGTGCTACTGCAGGTTCATGTTCAATGGACTCATATGGAGGAAGGTGAATAGGAAGAGGTGGATTTTCATCATCACTATCATCATCTAAAGAAGAAGAAACCAGAATAGGAACAAAAGATGGCACAAATGCTGAAGATGAATTGTAGGTTGAAGAAGGAAAAAACGTTGAATTAGGCTTGCTGGACAAGATATTTTCATCAAATTTAACATCTCTTATAATAATAATTTCATTGGAATGAGGTTGAAGAAGTCTTCAACCTTTGACATCTTCAGAATAATCAACAAAAATACACTTCTCACTTTTAGGCTGTAAATCTTTCCTTTTCTCATAAAAAATGTGAGCCCATGTTACACTACCAAACACACAGAAGTGACTTACATATGGCTTAAGTTTATTCCGTGCTTCCTCTGATGTTATATTGTTTAGAGCCTTAGTAGGAGTGCATTTTATTATGTAATTTTCACAATTAATGGCTTTTGATTAATAATTAAGACTTAATCCTTTAGTTTGGATCATACAATTAGCTATTTCTTTTGGTCTGTGATTCTTTCTCTCATCAACACTATTTTTCTGTGGTGTTTATGGAACATTGTATTACATTTGGATGCCTTGTGCAATGCAATAACTTGTAAATTTATTGTTCACATATTCACCTACAATATATGTTCTCAACCTTTGAATTTATTGCCCTTATTTCTTTTCTACAAGGGTCTTGTAGGCCAACAAATTGTCAAGAACTTCTCTCTTAAGTTTTAAGAAGTAAACCCAAGTGCGTTTAGAAAAGTCATCAATGAAAGCTAAGAAATACTTGCACCCAAAAAAAAGAGAAGAAAGTGGACCACACAATTCACTATGAACACGTTACAAAGGGGCCGAGGCGTGCCAAGAGGCACATTTGTGAAAATTATCTCGATGATGTTTGCCGAGAACACAATCGACACAAACACCATCTCTGCAAGAAAAAAGAGGAAGACCAGTCACCATATATTGATTACATAGTTTTTGCAATGAATGATAGTTTAGATTACCAAACCACTCATGCTAAAGTTTTCTCAAGGCATTGCTATGAGCAACACAAATTGATGGAAAAGACAATGACTCAAAGTTGTCAAACTTGTACAACCTGGTAATATCATCAACAATTCCAGTTGCAAGAACATGCTTAGGATGTTTTAGATCCTTGATTACAACTTGGTGAGGTGAAAAATCTATGGTTTTACCTTCACCTAAATGAGTAATATGATACACTGATAGAAGGTTGTAGGAAAGAATTGGAACACATAATACATCATTGAAATGACCATTATCTACTTGAATTTTTCCAGACCCTACAACACTAAGATATATATCATCGCCAAAAAATATTTTCTTGGTGTTACATTCATTTAGAGAAGAAAATATGGCTTTATCCTTAGCCATATGATAATATTCTTTCGAATCAATTGAATAAAAAGTAAAAGTTGCATTGAAATAGAAACCAGAAGAAAAATATGCATGTCCATGAGAATAAGAAGAATAAGAAGACAAAGAATTAATACTGATGTTGTGCTTCTTCATCATTTCTTATGAAGCTTCCATATTGTTAAAACATTTGGACTCTGCATGACCATATTTCCCACAAAATTTGCATTGTCTGTCAATAGTCTTCTCACTTTTAGATTTTTCTCCTTTTGTCACCATTAGGAGTGGAAGGCTGGCTAAGAGGGTTTGGGACCATTTTTTTTCTTCTTGTTGTGGCGAGGATGTTTCTTCTTGGGGTTCTTGGATTTATCTTTCTGTTGGTCCACTAAGGATTTTTTGGATGTACCTGCAATGCTAATCAATCCAAGTTGCGGAAGCTTAACTCACTCTTGAATCAACGCATCACAAAAGGACACAAGAGAGGGTTTTTTTATAAGCACTCCCTAGAGATTCTCTAGTGGCATAAAAGGTAGATACAAAAACAAAATATGGACTACCAATCTTAGTAACAATAACGTATATGCATCAATATTTCAGTGGATGTATTTTGAATTCTATACATAAAAGTCTAATTGTTTTGAACTTAGATAAGTAGTCTTCAATGCAAGGAAGATAATTTGGATTTAAGGTCCTTAATTGATTCTCCAACTGGTGGGCTAGAATAATATTGTGTTTACCAAACACAGTTTCAATCTTTTCCCAAGCATCGTCAATTTTGTCAATTCCTTGAAGGTGAAACCTTAAATCAGGAGAGATGGACATTCCAATCAGTCCACATGCTTTGTCATTTGTATAGGCCCATTTGAATTTCTTTTCGTCATCATTGGGTTCTATTTCTTTCCCCAAGGTAATCTGGTCAATCCTTTACTTCTTAATACATCCTCCATATGGGATTTACATGAGAAGTAGTTGGTACTAGTAAGAAAAATATCATTGGGATATGCCATATTAAAATATGTATAAAAATATGAAATTGATGGTCTGTATGGAAATATCTCGAAAAAATAGGCTGTTTAAAAAAATGGCACTGAAATGAACTTTGGATGTGAAAGTTATGCCATTTTGAAAAAAGGAATAAACGGTATCTGTTATCCCCATTTTGTGGATAACTAAGGATATTATGTCTTGAGGCCCTCATGTTGCAGATATGGAGTGTCAAGAGACTACATGACCAACAATACCCTTTTGCACAGATGGAAAACCCACTCACCACCACAGATGGTCACAATTTTGCATATGGAATCCATCACACTAGCTAGCTTTCAGAAGGCAATGGGCCTTGCTCCATGAGGTACAAGTCAATATTATGGTGACCATCATTTCAATATTTAAGCCATTTGATTATGTTGTACCTTAGATTGCTCTAGATTTCATGATATATGCTTGGACATTATGCCTCTTTCCTTGCTTCACCTTGGTCGTTAACATTGTGCCCTAGTAACTGGTCTTCCTTGGGGACGGGTTTACCACTAGGAACTCCCTTAATGAGCGATTGTACTGTTCCCAACCATACTTACGACTTTCCATCATTATTCCCCTCCATTTCCTTATCTCTTGGGATTTTAGGGTGTTTTGAACTAAGAAGGGGATGAAGGCCCAGAGGGGTTGATGTTGGGTAAAAGATAAAAGCCTTGTATAAACCTTTCAGATGCTTCACCCATGGATCACCCAAGAAAACAATGAAAAACTTATCTTTGAGTAAAAGGGACCCATAATATAATAAAGAATGCTTAAAAGGTTAGTTGAAGGATAGGAGGTCTCATCACGAGCCGACCTATCACATCTATGAATATATTGTAATATGACATTACCATCATCTGGTCACCAAACCAGAGTAATTGCTCTCAGTTGCATGGCTGAGAGAAAGGGGGTTCCATAACGAGCCAACCTTCTCATTTCCACTAGGTGTTTGTGGGTGACATTGCCATCATCTGGTCACCACACCAGGGAAGTAACCTTCAACCTCTCCTTATGATATATTGAAAGAAAAAAAAGAAAGAAAGAGAAAAGGTAATTCATGGGCATGGAAAAAGTGCATTGTGGACGAAGGTACCACACACCCTCTACAAAGGCACCCATGAATGAGCCACTATGACCCCTTGTATTCCATGATCCCTATGCCCATTGAGTCTTGACTCCAACCACTTCATCCACTTTACATGGCTTAGAGAGGGATATTTTGGAAACTCTCCTTGACCTAGGGCAAGATCTACCCAATAGGACATCTCGTCAACCCTCCCATATTCAAGCATGACAAGTTGCATAGTGTCTTTGAGAAATTAATTGTTTGATATAATGATCTTTGATGCACATGCTTAGATAGATTATTTATTGATTTGATTCAATTATCATGATGTTATGACTTGCGATCCTTGGAGGGCGTTCTCATTTGTCTTTGCAGGACCTAGTTGGTGGACAATTTTGGGAGAACAAGCCTAGCTTGGGAATCCATGGGGCTACAAGCCCACAGGCTGGATGCTAAGGGCCCACATGCCGGATGAGAAAGATCAGACTTGGAAGGCATTGATGATGATTTGGAAGACATAGCCCAACCCTCACTTTCCAAATGATTTGCCTAGGAGGGGAAAAACATCCTCTTTTTTAGCTTGACGTCATGTGTTGGGGGGGGGGTAGGGCTTGGTGGTGAGGTGCCACTCATTTGACACATGGATGATTTGAGGATAAGAGGGTTTTCACCATGATGGGATTGTTTATATGCTTGACATGTGGCCTTTGGAGGCCTACCCACGCTTATCCAACACCAACGACCTTCTCCTAGCACCAAAACATCCCCTAAAGGGGTGATGTCCATGTAAATTAGGGCTTTATTTGTGCAAAATGAAATTTTAAATGAATTGTTTAATATTACTTTGTTAAGGGGGAACGATTAAGGATTTTGACCCCTAATCTTTTGTTTTACCCCTTAATTTGTGGACAAGTCACCTAGGTGACATTTTGTATAAATAAGAGATCATAAGATATTATTTTAACATAACTCTCCCTCATTGTGAGAAGTATTGGTCTGAAATTTTCTCTATCTTTGGCAAAATTATCTCTTTTAGCTCTTGTTTATGGTGAACTATTGATGAATGGTTGGTGGAATTCTAACGCTATCCTTGGAAGGCTTGTCTTTAGCTCTTATGGTGGATTATCTTAACATCTCTCTTGATCTTGGTATGGTATTTTACTATTATGCTATCATTTTTTCAAGTCAAGGATTGTTGTGCTAGGAGCTAGGTGGGAAGTATAAGGGAATACACCCCCACCATAGTATTAATTATTTTATGCTTCATCTGATTGATTATACAAGGGTTTGCTAAGAGAAGTATAAGGGCATACATCCTCTTAGCTTAAACCGTAGCTAGAGAAACTTGCCTTGGTAAGTAAAAGGGTTTACACCCCCAAGGAGGTAGCTTCTGTAGATCTTTATTTATTTTACTCCATTAACCCAATAGTAAAGGCACTAGTCATACTTTTTTGCATTGGATATATAAAATCATTGCCTTGGGAAACACACATTTTGATCTTTTGAAAGGTTTCTTGCTTGAAGTTGGTTTGCCTCATTGAGAGTAGTCTTCCCCTACTAGGGTGTCCTCTCTCTCCCACTACTTCTTGCTTTTGTTATAGAATTACATCTTCAGCCATTAGGGCTGCAGAAACCTTAACTCATTTGCTTGAATAAGTCCCTTATCAACCATTGGATTTTGCTCAAAGTTTGCACACTTATTCTCCTTGGTCCATCACACTTTTTGGCAAAGTTTGAGGGGATTTCAGTCGCTGATTTTATTGTTGAAATACATTGAATGTTACAGCCATAAGGCTGATATAATTTTCTGAAGAAAAGTGTTTACAACAACATTATCTTTTATGATAAGAATATTGTTTTTTCATCTTGAGTTTAGCTAGTCATTTACTAGTCTTTCTCTTGCATTTTCTACTTGATCTCTAGCATTTATTGAGAAGATTATAGTACCATATTATTGCTGATATATACTGTTATATATTTCTGAAAATTAGGGGCAACAAGATTAACTTTCTGATCCAACTAACATACATCATTGCAAAGTGTCTTTTCGTGTGTCTTGGGCAGGGATTTCACCATTTGCAGGTTGCTCAACACACTTGGAAACCCTTGGACCTTCCCAAGACTTAATTACACACATTTAAATCCACTTAGACCTGAACTTTAGGGGCTTCACTTCCATTTCCCTCCATCTCTATCTCAACCCCCTTAGGGTCACCAAGATCGTCTCCCTAGAGTGACCTAGTCACCTTGAAGTGCAAGACCTACATCGAGGTGACATTGGGTGTGGGATTCCAAATTTGTAGCACTTTCTTGGTTGGGTCGGGATTTTCCCAACCTACAACGTGTGCTATAATATTTTGGCGTCGTTTCCGGAGAAGATTTTAAATCTTCTTTGTACCTTAACGACACTTTGGTAAGCTATCCCAAATCCTTTCCCTTAGCTTGCCTAGCAACTCCACCTAAGGGACATTCCCTTTCCACCTTTCTTGATGAGTTCATTTTGAAACTCATTTTGCAACTCCACCTTCCCAAAATCCTTCTTTCCCCAAACCCTTTACCCCTGGGAGGTTCAAAATCCTCTCAAGTCTCCCATTGCTAAAACCATTTTCCATAATAACCTTCCTCTTGTTCCAGTGGCTCTCTCTTGGGAAAGGGACCTCTACAAACCCATTAACATGACCAATATCCAAGGTTAACCTAACAAAATGCCAACAAAAGTCAACAAATGGTTGCAAAAGTTCCCAGGAAACGATGTGATAACTGTCGAAGACCACATTTATGTCATGGGTCGGGATATGGACAATGAAGGTATTGATCATGAAGATGTGGCCATGAGACTATTCACTTCATCGTTGATTGAAGAAGCCCTTGATTGGTTCAAAGGACTCCCTGATAATCATATCGTGATTTATGATTCTTTTTCCACCTTATTCAAAAGTAGGTAGTCAGGAAAATAAAATAGTGGGACACTTGGGACTTAGTGCAATCAAATAAAGAGAAAGGAGAATGAAATGGTGAGAGAATTTATTTCCATATTTGACAAGTTGTTCAATCAAATTCCAACAGATTAATGTCCTATAAAATCATCAGTTCATCTCCTTTACATGAATTCCTTTGAAGGATAGTTCTAATACATTCTTAAAGACAAAAATCCCACGTCATTGGCAGAGGCTAAAGAGTTCAGTATCTACATTGAAGAAAATCTCCTTGATTCAAAAATAGAACCTTTTCAGTACCCTCGTAACAAGACATAATCAAGGATGAAGGTTTCCAACAACAATGATCTTGATCTGATTGCTCTCCTGACTCAAAAGATAGGCCAAATGAATACTCAGTTTGTTCAGGTACATAATCAACTTATGAACTGTATGACTATAGTGGAAAGAAATCAATCTTCTCCCAGACCTCAGTTTGATAGACAACAGAGAGATGCCATCGGTTGGAAACCAATACCTCAACTGGAGGCAAAAGATCTGTATACTTTGAAACCTGTCGGGACAATTGATACAGAAGCTTGGTGTCTCCCATGCCAAGAACCCAGAGGGAAGACGAGTGCCCTCGACAAGATGAAGATTATACTGACTATATAAATTCATGATTTGCAATCTCAATGATGAACATGTTACTCAAGAACAAATCAATGAAGCCAGAAGAATAGGAGAAAGAGAGGGGAGACTTTGAGCCTTAAGTAAATTGACAGATGATCAGAAGAAGGAACTGAGGAGGAGGGAAATCCTAACATACATAATAAAAAATGCTTTAGCCCCTCCATCACAGCCTAATACTCCTCTTCCATCACCAGAAAAGGTGGCTCCACTACCTCCACCGCTGATATGTGAGTTTCTTCCTAAGCCAACTCCTACATATGACATTCAGTTGAATATAGATGTTGCGAACATGTTTGGAAAACTAAATATGACGGTCCCATTGACAAAGATGCGTAAGATCCCTTTCGTAAAAAGGGAAATTTTGAAAATCTTACAGGTACCAGCCGAAAAGGAGGATCCTCCCATCATGTTAAACACTATGTATCTCGATCGGCCAAGGGACACGAACCCTCCTTTCTATCTTTCATTAGGTGTGAATGACCTCCGCTTGAACAATTGCATGCTTGTTTCAGGGGCCTCAACAAATGTCATATCATTGAAGGTAATCAAACAACTTGGTTTGAAGACAACCCGGCCTTATGGAAATGCATGTGGTATTGATTCTAGAAATGTCAAAGTCCTCGGGGTATGTGAGGACATTGAGGTTTTCCTAATTGACTTTCCACATATCAACATTCTCATGGGCATAGTAATGATCGACGCTCCAGATGCATGGGGGATTATTTTATCTAGGAGCTGGTCTACTGCTCTTAGGGGTTTCCTTAGCATGGATCTCACCCATGCACACGTCCCTATGGGAGATGGAACTTTTCCGATAATATACAATCAAGAGAAAGCTGATAGACACGTGATGGATCATGATGGTATTGATTATGTCAATGAATGCGATTATGATGTACTCTCACAGACCATTGAGTATGATCCATTTGAGCTACCTTTTTTTCAGGAGGACTCCATAGACACGCTTCTTCCATGGACAGATCAATACAAAGACAAACTTGCAAAATACCATGGGAAGGAGACATGGTCTATCCAAACTTTGAAGAAGGAAGATGAGAAACATGAAGAAATCTTCAAAGATACAATCCACACAGAGCTTTCACGCGATGAGAATACACCTTGCATCTATTTCAATGAAGGGAGTCTTGTGCTCATGTGGGACAAAAGAAAGGGAAAGCCCAGATATGACGAAGAGGACAACAATTCTTGGCTTGGCCCTTACATCATTAGGAAGAAGTCTGACAAAGAAAGGTACTATCTGATAGCATTAGATGGGAGAAAGATTCCACTACCTGTGGATGGGTCTCTTCTCCAACCTCACATCCATGTCACATGACTTCTTTAGGGACCATGCCCCAGGTAAGTAGGTAAGCCATTTTGATTCCATGCATTTTGCATCTTGATTTCTCATACTAGTGTAGATGCATTTCATTATTTTTTTTTCCACTTGTATATTGATTTCATTCTTAGTTTAGAATTTTTTGAAAAAATGTCAAAATTTTCTTTTTCTAGCTTAGTTGGTTTTGATTAGCATAATATGAGAACAAGGATAAGTAGGCCATTCTGCACTTGACAATTTGATGTTTCCTTGCAGGCACAGGTCTACCAGGAGATGTTGTGGTTCTCATGCACTCTACGACGAGCACATGTCCCCAAGTAGGAGCCATATGTTATCCGCATTTTGTGGATAACTAAGGAGATTATGTCTAGAGGCCCTCGAGTTGCAGATATGGAGTGCCGAGAGACTACATGACCAAAAATACCCTTTTTCATAGATGGGAAACCCACTCACCACCATAGATGGTCACCATTTTGCAGATGGCATCCACCACACCAGTTGGATTCCGGAAGGCAGTGAGCCTTGTTCCATGAGGTACAATTCAATATTATGGTGAGCATCATTTCAATATTTAAGCCATTTGATTATGTTTTATCTTAGATTTCTCTAGATTTCATGATATATGCTTGGGCATTATGCCTTTTGCCTTGCTTCACCTTGGTGGTTGACATTGTGCCCTAGTAAGTGATCTTCTTAGGGATGAGTTTGATACAAGGAACTCCCTTAATGAGCCATCTTATCGTTCCCAACCATACTTACCACTTTCCATCGTTATTCTCCTCCATTTCCTTATCTCTTGGGATTTTAGGGTGTATTGACCCAAGAAGGGGTTGTCCCTCTTTCTATGGGAAGAAGGGGCTGAAGGCCTAGAGGGGTTGATGTTGGGTAAAAGATAAAATCCTTGTATAAACCTTCCAGATGCTTCACCCAGGGATCACTCAAGAAAGCAATGAAATGCTTATCTTTGAGTGAAGGGGACCCAAAATATAATAAAGAATGCTTAAAAGGTTAGTTGAAGGATATGAGGTCTCATCACGAGCCAACCTACCACATCCATGAATAACTAGTGGTATCAAATTACCATCATCTCGTCACCAAACCAAGGTAACGACACTCAGTTGCATGGCTGAGAGAAAGGGGGTATCATCACGAGCTAACCTTCTCATTTCCACTAGGTGTTTGTGGGTGACATTGCCATTGTCTGGTTACCACGCCAGGGCAGTGACCTTCAACCTATTCTTATGATATATTGAAAGAACACAAAGAAATAAAGATAAAAGGCAATTGATGGGCTTGGAAAAAGTGCATTACGGATGAAGGTACCACTCACCCTCTACAAAGGCACTCATGAATGAGCCACTATGACCCCTTGTATGTCATGATCCCTATGCCCATTGAGTCTTGACCCCAACCACTTCATCCACTTTACATGGCTTAGAGAGGGATATTTTGGAAACTCTCCTTGACCGACCTAGGGAAAGATCTACCCAATAGGTCACCTCATCAACCCTCCCATATTCAAGCTTGACAAGTTGCATAGTGTCTTTGAGCAATTGATTGTTTGATATAGTGATATTTGATGCACTTGTTGATGATTGCAGCTATGTGAGACATTCTCCAGCTTAGAAACCTTTGAGATGTGGATCATTGCAGCTATATGAGATATTCTTTAGCTTACAAACCTGAGAGAAAGCCCCTGAGAAGGGTGTGTGGTTCCTATCTGAGACATATCTGGAACGTAGAGATGACCTCCTCCATACAGAGAGTTGAGAAGAACTCCAGATGATTCTCTTGTGTAACATAGTGAGAAAGGAGATCTGCATAGTTGGATGTACTCGTGGCTGTGTAAAAGGTGAACGTGTGAAATCCCAAAGTGTTGGGTGCATCATCATGAGAACATAAATAAAGATGATGTATTAGCCTCCTCTGAGCAGAAGAGTTGATGAGAAACTCTAGATGACTCTCCTATGTAATGCAGTTGGAAAGAAGATATGTTGAGTGGACGTGCCTGTGGACGAGCACATGTGAACGTGATCCTAGTGGCCGAGCACTAGTGAAGAAGTGGTTATTTTGTGTAATGCAGTGAGCCAAAGATATGGACATCCCTATGGATGTGTCCCTAGTGGATGCGCACTAGTGGGTGTATCAGATCCCTTGCTATATTGTTCAAGAGTCAAACCTTCCTGTAACCCTAATTGTAATGTAAAGGGTACATGTCAGCCCCACCCCAATGTGAGTGGTAATTAATGTAAAAGATAATTAATCTGGTTAATATTAATTATATTATAAGCTAGTGATGTCGGCTCTATTGTACAATTAGACACTTTTGTTGACCGGTTCCAGTTAGTATAAGTAAAGGTAAATTTCCCATTGAGGAATCATATCTTTCATGTGAGTTTGGAAATTTCAACAAGTACACCTTCTTGGGAAAAGTGCACACCTCTCTTGGGCGCTAGTCTTCTAGGGTTTGAGTGCCCTCTTGTGTGCTAGGTCTTATTGGTGGTGAATGTTTTTCTCTTGAAGAATATAGCAAAGGATTTGGCTGGGTTTTCTTCCCTTGTTGAGAAGGGTTTACCTGGATACTTCTTGTGTTCTTGTGCATGGTGTTTCTTCTTGTAATCTTGTTTGCTGCAAAAATATTGTTTATGGTTAAGACAAATGCTAAAATGGAATGAACTTCATGCGTAACCATTATTATTGAAAATTCAACATGGTATCAGAGCATAGGTCTTGAAGAACACATTGCACAAAACTTCAAGGCAAACTGTCCTCTTTTTACAGAACCGTACGACCCTCCTAGGGTTTCCAGAAATTCTATACGACCCTCCTTCTTTCTCAGTTCCATCCCTTAATACTTGGACGTTGGGGATAATTTTGGCATAGGAGTGTATGGCATCCTTTAGTGCACCTTCAACAATCTTCAGATTGCATTTCTGAGCATTTTGACTTTTTGGCCCTAGGGTTTCTAGGGTTTTGCTAATTTTTGCAGAGATTTCAGTATTAGGGTTTCTGCAACTCATTGAAGGAACTCTTCAGCTCACCAGTGTTCTCCCATATTTTAAAGGATTATTGTTGGCAGTCATAAGTCCAATAAAACCTAAAAGTGCTAGCCTAGCCTAGCCATTAGGTTTTCTAGCCCAATTGACAAAGGGTTGTGAAGAATCTAAAATTATGATGAACATAACTATGATGGAAGATAAGCTTGATGGATCAAGCAACTTCAAGAAAAGACTTCAAAGGAAGACTTATTGTGGTTGACACAAAAGGTGCCACTGTGACTACCTCCTTCATGAAGATGTCAGAGGACATAGATCAACCATGTGCCAATGGAAAAATCATATCAACACCCTCAGGTATGCACTTGTATATATATTATTTGTATCATTGTCATGAGGGTAATTGCAGGATGAAGGAACCTTTTGCTGAAGTCATGGATCCAGAAGGATCTCAGTGCATTCAGAGGAACAACACACTGGAAGTGAAGACTCTAGGTTTGATTGTTGAAATTGTCATTCCTCTAACCTATATTTCTAAAGTTTGCTACATTACAAGTAAGTGTTGTAGCGGTGACAACAATCCTTAAGTTGTTTTGATTCTAGAGATGAACTCATTATTCTCCTTTAGGAGATATTCTTGTTTTGGTTCCTCTTTTTTTCTTGTTCCGGACAGTTTAAGATCAAAGGAAGATGTTTATCGTTCATAGGGAGCCACTTGAATCATAGGGAGTCAAAACTATTTGAGAAAGAGGAAGAATAGAACCATCATTGGGGTAACCAATGAAATAATACATGATCATAATCTTTCTATGATTCTATGGACAAAAGCATATATGACACAGTATATGTTCAGAGCAAGAGTCTTTACCAGACCTTGAAAAACATAACTGCAGAAGAAGTCTTCACCAGAATGAAGCCTGAGATTGAACACTTCAAGTTATTTGGGTACCCGGTGTATTTTCATGTCCCCAAAGAGAAGAAGTCCAAGCTAGATCATTTAGAAAGAAAGGATACAGTGAATCTTCAAAGACATTCCAGATTGACATCCCTGGTCAAAGACATATTGAGACAAGTAGAGACGTTGTCCTTTAAAAAGAGATAGTCTTTCAAAGATCTAGAGAATCTCAGATGGAGATTGACAATAAGACAATACCTTCTCCCTGTTCAACAGTTCAGAGGGAGACAAACACTATTCCAGTTGATCCAGTTGCTCCAGTTGATATGTTCAGAGATATTGCAGTAGGGCATAAAAGGCCTACCTAGACTCACTCTGCAAGAGGCAGAGAAACATACAAGCCTCTCAAGGCACATCCTAAGAAAGCAAAATAGATTTTCAAGCTATCCTTCAGTCATGAGCCACTTCATTGATGTCGAGCCTCCTTGTCTTAGAGAAGCAATAAGAGAATATGTATGGAAAGAGGCTATAACAAAAGAATACCAGTATATCTTAAAGAATGATGTATAAGATATTATTCAGGGACCAGAAGGGAAGTCTGTGATAACTTCCAAGTGGATCTATAAGATCAAGCATGCAACTGATGGAAGTGTCGAGAAATACAAAACGAGATCTATAACCAGAGGTTTCTCGCAAACAGAGGGAGTTGTCTATGATGAGACACTCGATCCAATAAACCTGATACACTTCCATCCGTACTACCATCCATGAGTTGGAAACTATATTAGATAGATAGATTCTTGATGATTTTGGATTTCAGCAAGAGTGTTATTGATCCAAACCTATATTATTATAATGTTGGTGATGAGAGCCTGATTCTGATGACTTATTCAGAAAACCTTGTTGTTGGATACAAGTCATCCCTGACTTCTGAATTCGAGATGAAGAATCTGAGTACGATGCACTACTTATTGGGAGAAAAAGTATGACAGAGGACCGATGAGATCTTCCCGATTCACGGAAAATATACAGTTAAAATATTAAAGAAGTTTAGTATGAAATGAAAAATCCACCCCGATGGATTTAAAGAAAAAGATTGATGATGATTCAGACAAGACTGATCCACAACTGATTGGATCACTGATGTATCAGGTTAACACCAGACTTGATTCATGCCTTGCAATGAATGTGCTTAGTCATTTCATGAGTCCACCTAGACAGACTCACTAGACAACAAAAAAACATGTATTGAGATATATACGAGGCACAGTCGGATATGACCTGAGATATGCCTCTAGTGTGAACTTGAGTTTGCAGGATATGCCGATTCAGATTGAGCAGAAAGTACAGTGGACTGGAAGAGCACATCCAGTTGTTGTTCTACCGTAAAGTTTGCCATGGTTTCCTAATACAACAGGAAACACAACTCTGTGGTCTTGAGTACCACAGAGGCAGAGTATATAACATCGAGTGTGTGAAACAATGTGGCTTCACAAGCTTCTGACAGATTTAATTGACCATGAGATGGATCCTATGATGATAACCAAGAGCTGTGTGTAAATCTCCTTGAGAACCCAACGTTTCCTGATGGATTGAAACACGATGAGATGAAATATCCTTATATCAAAGATATGATGCAGAGGAAAATTGTACACATGCAATACCTTTCTACACATGAGCAGATTGCAGAAATCTTCACCAAACTAACTTGGTGAAGAATTCCTCCTTAGTTGAGAGGGAGTGTTGATGACTCCAGCTAAGACAAAGTTCAAAGTACATCCGTGTGAGACTTGGCATGATGAAGATTGCCTCCCTAGATGAGAGGGAGTGTTGATGATTGCAGCTATGTGAGATATTCTCCAGCTTACAAACCTGTGATATGCAGATCATTGCAGCTATATGAGACATTCTCCATCTTACAAACCTGAGAGAAATCCCTTAAAAAGGGTGTGTGGTTCCTATCTGATACAGAGCTGGAATGTAGAGATGACCTCCTCCATACAGAGATTTGAGAAAAACTCCAGATGATTCTCTTGTGTAACACAGTGAGAAAGGTGATCTGCAGAGTTGGACGTGCCTGTGGCTGAGCAAAAGGTGAACATGTGAAATCCCAAAGTGTTGGGTGCATCATCATGAGAACATAAATAAAGATGATGTATTAGTCTCCTCTGAGCAAAAGAGTTGACGAGAAAATCCATATGACTCACCTGTGTAATGCAGTGGGAAAGAAGATCTGTTGATTGGACATTCCTATGGACGAGCACAGGTGAACGTGATCCTAGTGGCCGAGCACTAGTGAAGAAGTGGTTCTTCTGTGTAATGTAGTGAGCTAGAGATATGGACATCCCTATGGATGTGCCCCTAGTGGATGAGCACTAGTGGGTGTATCAGATCCCTTGCTATATTGTTCAAGAGTTAGACTTACATGTAACCCTAATTGTAATGTAAAGGGTACAAGTCGGCCCCACCTTAATGTGACTGGTAATTAATGTAAAAGATAATTAATCTGGTTAATATTAATTATATTATAAGCTAGTGAGGTCGGCCCTATTGTGCCAATAGACACTTCTATTGACAAGTTCAGGTTAGTATAAGTAAAGGTAAATTTCCCATTGAAAAATCATATCTTTCATGTGAGTTTGGAAATTTCAGCAAGTACACCTTCTTGGGAAAAGTGCACACCTCTCTTGGGCGCTAGTTTTCTAGGGTTTGAGCACCCTCTTGTGTGTTAGGTATTATTGGTGGTGAAGGTATTTCTATTGAAGAATATAACAAAGGATTTGGATGGGTTTTCTTCCCTTATTGAGAAGGGTTTACCAGGACACTTCTTGTATTCTTGTGCATGGTGTTTCTTCTTGTGATCTTGGTTGCTGCAACATTATTGTTTATGGTTAAGACAAATGCTAAAATGGAATGAACTTCATGCTTAACCATTCTTATTGAAAAATCAACACATGCTTAGATGTATTATTTATTGATTAGATTCACTTATCATGATGTTATAAATTGAGGTCCTTGGAGGGCATGCTCATTTGTCTTTGCAGGACCTAGTTGGTGGACAATTTTGGGAGAAAAATCCTAGCTTGGGCTTCCATGGGGCTACAAGCCCACATGTTGGATGCAAAGGGCCTGCATGCCGGATGAGAAAGATCGGAATTGGAAGGAATTTATTATGAATTGGACGACATATCCCAACCCTCACTTTCCAAATGATTTTCCCAGAAGGGTAAAAACGTCCTCTTTTTGAGCTTGACATCATGTGTGGGGGGGCTAGGGCTTGGTGGTGAGGTTCCATTGATTTGACACATGGATGTTTTGAGGAGAATAGGGTCTTCACCATGATGAGAGTGTTTATATGCTTGGCATGTGGTCTTTGGAGGCCTACCCATGCTTATCCAACACCAACAACCTTGTCCTAGCACTAAAATGTCCCCTAAAGGGGTGACGTCCATGTAAATTAGGGTTTGTGCAAAAAGTGAAATTTTAAATGAATTCTTTAATATTAGTTTGTTGAGGGGGAAGGATTAGGGATGTTGACCCCTAATATTGTGTTTTTCCCCTTAATTTGTGGACAAGTCACCTAGGTGACATTTTGTATAAATAAGAGATCATAAGATCTCATTTTAACATAACTCTCCCTCACTGTGAGAAGTATTGGTCTTAAATTTTTGCTATCTTTGGAAAGATTGTCTCTGTTAGCTATTGTTTATGGATATCTATTGATGAATGGTACGTGGAGGTCTAGCGCTAGCCTTGGAAGGCTTAGATTTAGCTCTTATGGTGGATTATCTTAACATCTCTCTTGATCTTGGTATGGTCTTTTACTATTATGCTATCATTTTTTCAAGTCAAGGATTGTTGTGCTAGGAGCTAGGTGGGATGTATAAGGGCATACACCACCAACATAGTCTTCATCATTTTATTCTTCATCTCATTGATTATATAAGGGTTTTCTAAGAGAAGTATAAGGGCATACACCCTCTTAGCGTAAACCCTAGCTAGAGAAACTTGCCTTGAGAAGTAAAACAGATTACACCCCCAAGGAGGTAGTTTCTCTAGCTCTTTCTTTATTTGACTCCATTAACCCAATAGTAAAGACACTAGTCATACTTTTTTGCATTGGAGATATAAAATCATTGCCTTGGGAAACACAATTTTTGATCTTTTGAAAGGTTTCTTGCTTGAAGTTGGTTTGCCTCATTGAGAGGAGTCTTCCCCTATTATGACGTCCCCTCTCTCCCACTACTTCTTGCTATTGTTATAGAATTACATATTCAACCATTAGGGCTGTAGAAACCCTAACTCATTTTCTTGAATAAGTCTCTTATAAACCATTGGATTTTGCTCAAAGTTTGCACACTTATTCTCCTTGGTCCAACACACTTTTTGGAAACGTTTGAGGGGATTTCAATGGCTGATTTTTTAGCTGTAATACATTGAATGTTACAACTATAAGGATGATATTATTTTTTGCAGACAAATGTTTACAACAACCTTATTGTTTATGCTAAGAATATTGGTTTTTCTTCTTGAGTTTAGCTAGTCATTTGCTAGTCTTTCTCTTGCATTTTCTACTTGATCTCTAGAATTTATTGAGTAACTTATAGTACGATATTATTGCTGATATATACTGTTATCTATTTCTGCAAATTAGGGACAACAAGCTTAACTTTCTTATGCAACTAACATACATCATTGCAAATTGTCTTTTCTTGTGTCTGTGACATATATTTCACCATTTGCAGGTTACTCAACACACTTGGAAACCCTTGGACTTTCCCAAGACTTCATTCCACACATTTAACTCCACTTAGACTTGAAATCTAGGGGATTTACTTCCATTTCCCTCCATCCCCATCTCAACCCCCTTAGGGTCACTGAGATCGCCTCCCTGGAGTGACCTAGTCACCCTTGAAGTGCGGGACCTACATCGAGGTGAGATTGGGTGTAGGATTTCAAAGTTGTAGCACTTTCTTTGGGGTTGTGTCAGGGTTTTCCCAACCTACAAATTGTGCTATAACAACAACCAAAGAGCCATGTGGTAAGTAGAAGTTGATCCACGTGGTGATACCCCTCCTTCTAATAACCTCACATTTACAAATAAGTTGTTTATAAAGTGACCCA
>ML788352.1:132734-168181 GCA_009831015.1 Picea engelmannii
AAGGCTGATATGGAGAGTAAGTTCTTCTTTAAGCCAGGTACATAGAGTACGTCCTTCATTGTTATTGAGTTTTCTGAATCTAGCTTGTAGTTTGATTCTCCTATTCCCTTGATGGGATATTGATAATCATCTCCAAGAGTTACGTTATGAGAAAACTTATTTTCTGAAATACAAGAGAAAGTATTTTTCTTACCCTTCATATGTTTTGATGCACCGCTATCAATGAGCCATGTGTCCTCTCCAGGTGATACAGATCCTGAGAGAGCTGAGATCAAGACATGGTCCTTAATCATCTTCATAGGTGGTTCTTCATCTTCGACTATGTGAGCATGTTGCCTTTTGTGCTTCCTCTTGTATTCTTCTCTTCTGACTGGACAATTGTTTGCCTTGTGTCCCATATTATCACAATGATAGCATTGTATAGATGAGAGATCTCGTCCCTTGCGTTGTCCTTTCTTCTGAAAATTTCTTGAATGACATTCTTGGTTGTTGAATTTGTTTGATGGTTGCGGTTCTCTATGAGATTCCATTTTGAAGTAGGGTTTCTTCCTTCCTCCTTTTGTATGAGTAGCTAGGGCTTGATCATCGTCCCTTGCTAGTAGTGCTTCATGGTTGGCTACCCTTGTCTCTTCTTAGATGCATTCTTCCCATAGGCCTTCAAACTGTAGTTTCTCCTTTCTGCCACATACCAACTGGATGAAAGCATCCCAAGGTCTTGTGAGACCATTTAGGGCTGTTATTACGAATTCGTCTTCGTCGATGGTGTCTCCAATCACTTTTAACTGTTCTTTTATTTCTGAGATTCGGGAGAAATATCCTTGAATCATTTCTCCTTTCTGCATCTTGGTATTCTTCAATTGAGTTCTTAGATTCATCTTTCGATTGATGTTCTTTCCTTCATATAGTTTGCTTAGAGAGTCAAACATTTCCTTTGGAGTCTTCTTGGATGATACATATAGGATCAGGTGGTGTTTGATTGAATCTGCAATGATTCTTTGAGCCCTGATTGAGTCCTTCTGATGCTTCTCTTTCTCTATGGCATCTTCAGGTTCCTCCACTTCTTCTTTGATAAATTTTACTAGGTCATTCTCTGAAAAGATCAGACCGATCCTATACTTCCAGGCATGGAATTTGTCTATGCCTTCTAGTTTCTCAACAAGCTTTGTGCTTGCAGACATCTTGTACTTGAGGCTACAAAAATGACCAAAAATTGAAAATGCTTAAAATCAAATTTTGACCTTACCAGGAGGTGCGCTTGGCTGAGGCGAGTAGCCTGGTGTCCTTAGATCTGAGAAAATCCAATTTTTACCCCGTCAAATCTGATCTGTGGATTTCTTGACTGGTACTTCTGGTACTGGTTTTCTGGTACTTCTAGTACTTTTGTGAAACTAGGGTTTCACTTTCCGGGAGATCCAGCCACTGAAAAGGTGCGCTCTAGGTGCCAAATTGATCCTTGGGGGAGGGTGCAGCTTTCTAGGTGGTTAGGGAGTTAAAAATATTCACTTTTGCAAAACCATAATTTTTTGGTACGGTAACAATGACGTTTTTTCCTCTTGCAAATTGTGTTTCCTTCATGCTGGCTCTGATACCATGTTAATGTTTATGCCATTATTACAGTTCTTTGCATTTCAATAGATAAGAGCATCATAAGAACAAGATCACTGAGAAATAGAAATTCACAAGAGACACAATATTTATCCTAGGAAACCCTCTAGGGGAAGAGAACCGAACAAAAACTTCCTTATCATAAATTGCTAATACAATGTTCAAGAGATAACTCAAACCAATACAGATTGTCCTCTCCAAGAGATGCGCCACTCTTCTTCTCCTCTCTCCAACTGGTAATTGCAGCTTGCCTCATAAGAGAATGAGCAAGTGAGTTGTGTGATAAAGTGAGGCGCTAGCCTCTTGTATATACAAGAATGGCACATGTGAAAAGGTTTCACTGGCAGGGCCGACCTCTCACTCTGGGTGGGTAAACCCACCTTTAATTTAATTTTGGGTTTCAATAATCACTGTTGGGGCCGACTTCTTATTCTGCCTATTACAATTGTCCGATGACCAATCCACAAAAGGGGATTTGGTCCTAATAGAATTATCGACATGATTAATCCACAATGGGGATTAATCTAATGAAGAAAATAACAATAATAATAAGGATACTCTTCACAGTTACATTATTTCAACACTTCCTTCAACCCTTGTGTCCTCTACTAAATTGACTCCATTAACCCCAAGGCACTGATCTTAGACCTCCAACGTTTAAGTAGAATTGGATCTAAAACACTCTCAAACGTTTTTTTGAATTGAAACCCTAACTACACTAACCCTAACCTACTAACCCTAAGTTGTTGACGTCATCTTTGGTTATTTCATCTTTGATGCAACAACATCTTTTTTTAAGAGCAATTGAATGGTGGTTTAGGCATTAATTGAATAAGTGTTGATTGGTTACCTTGAATGCCACATTATTCCAATATTTATTGGTGGAGTGTCATATCTTTTTATTTCTATTAATAAATATCGACTTCGCCAACATTTATTGCTATATTCCTCATATACATTTATCAGATAGTCTTATGAAGTACTAACCCTTTGAAATATAGCTTTCATATATTAGTTTGTTGTTTCTTTGTTCCAGGCAGGTGTTCTTCATTGGGGATTTACTTTATTATTGGTTGTTTAGCCGGGACTATCTTTTGGGTGGTGACTTGTGAAAGGGGAATTTGTCCTTGTCCTTTATCCCTTGCCCTTTCAAAACCCCAAGTCACCGGGGACGTCTCCCCTGGGCCTAGCCTCCCTAAAGAGAAAGAACCTACCCATCGTGGTGACATTGGGTGGGATAGGTTTCTGTTACGCCAGTTTGGCCTTTTACCTTATAGCCTTTACTCCTAGCTACAAACTGTGCGATAAAATTTTGGCGTCGTTGTCGGGGAACACTAAGTCAATTCTCCTCAAACGACAAATCTTTTCGGTAAGCCTTGCCTTAGAGCTTTATCCTACAAGCTTACCTGGCGACTCCACTAGGGTGTTTTCCCTATTTCTTTGATAGTTTCAAGAAAACTATCTGGCGACTCCACTGATGACGAAGCCAACAATGACTTCACAATGGGATCTCGGGAATTACAAGCCTTTATACATGAGAAAAATCCCTGGATACCCACGACAAATGCCCCCGATAAAAGAAAGATGGCTCCCTAGATTCACTGGTAGCGATGGGGAAAGAGTTGACTCTCACGTGAATAATTTCTATTCTTATTTTGGACTCCATCCTGTCGATGATGATGCCGAAGATGTAGTGATGAAAATTTTTCCCACCACTCTTCACGGGAATGCTAAAAAATGGTATGATGATCTTCCCGATGCTAGCATCACCTCTATGAACCAGCTAGAAGAAGTCTTTCTCAAAGAATGGGGCCTCAGATTGGGAGACATCTCAGTACTGCTAACAATATTCAAACATATAAAACAAGCTGAGAATGAAACCCTATTTGACTTCTAGAGTAGGTTTGAGGGCACTCTATGTCAGATTCCTAGAAGCCATCGTCCTGAAGACAAGTATATTGTCTATCTCTATACCCATGCGATCCTAACACACCTAGGCTTGCCTCTCAGTAAAAAGGGCCCAAGGATGCTCGATGAAGCTTATGACATGGCTACAGGAATTGAACGAAACATCTCCTTATCTGGGATAAAAGACCTCTTCACCTCAGGTACTCTTAGTATGGAAAGTTTGTTTTCCCATGAAAACTTCATTGATGATTTCCAAGAAGAAGCAGAACAAACCATCATTCAACAAGGGATTGTTGAAGACATGGCTGAGGAGATGGAACCCAAGCAAAATGATGAAGTATCAACCTATGCCACTCCCTCTGATGAAGCAATCCAAGATGATGAGGTTAGTTGCTTTTCTTTTCAGGATTCCAATAACACCTTGTTCCATGATTCAGGAAACGAAGGAGAAATGGAAGCCTTGAACAAAATGAATATTCCTTGCTATACAATTAAAGACAAAGAAGCGGTCCATGAGGATAAAAAAATAACCCATGCTGAAAACGCCGAAGTCCTCGAAGCCCCTGCACAAGAAGAAACAGTAAGTTGCCCTCCTCCCCTAGTTTTTGATGATGCTTTACTTTATGATGAAGGAAGTGAGGAGGAGGAGAATGAATTTTCAAATGTTTCAAACCCGGCATGTTATGACACAGATAGTGACATTGTTGATAACATTGATGAGTTCATACATGTTGGGAGATGTAGATGGGATATAGTTGGTTATGACCTAGATCCCATCTATGACACTGAGAGTCATTTCCAAGTGTTGCCCTTGCAATTATCACAACAGATTACTTTGGACCAATGACAACAAGGAGATGAGATTTTTACCCGTACTTTTCAAAAAACCAAGGATGACCTAGTACCTTGTTTTCCCGATGATTTTCAGTCTTACCTTGATATTTTTTATGAGTACCCTTCTAATCACCTGGATTCTCTCCATTAGGATGATTACCAACCACCACAGTGCTCATATTTTAACACAAGTAAGAGCATTGTTTGCCTAAAAAAGGATTCTCATGACTTCTCACTCCAACCACCTGTTATTACTTTACCTTGCTTTTCCATTAAAGGTGTAGTTGGGAAGTATATTTTTATTGTTGAGTTTCCTCTTAGGCAGAACCTAGACTCCAAGGGTTGGTTGGATACTGCAAGTTTGTTATGTCAGTTTTTCAACTTTCCCTTGATAGTTTGTCAGTCATCTGCTAGATCTTTGTCGATCCTTTCCTTGACTTCAGAGCTTGATGATGTCCTGAGTAGCCAGCTTGCATGCCCTTTGAGTCAATTTTCTCAACCTTGGACTCTTTATGACCCTTTCTTGGAGTGGATTGAATACCTTCCTCAGAGATTGACTTGGCAAAATTTTATCCCTCCCACCCACCTCCATGAGTTAGACTTTATGATTTCCTATGATATGATATATGCTCTAACCCATGTCATTTTTGTGCTTGATTTGTCACTATTCTGGTTTATGATGAAGCACAAAGGCAGGTATTGTGGGACATTGTTGGATTGGATTCACTGGTTGTTTGACTACACCCAACATCCAGCCAATAGGTAAGTACAGGTAAGTACTTCACTTTATATTCGCATTTATGATTGCTTTATTTATATCTATGTATACTGGGTTGGCATTACCGCCCCAGTTTTGTTACTGATGCCCCTATCGAGATTGAGCAGGTCTGTAGGTTATTCCAGATATGCTGAGGTTCTCATGCGCTCTACGGTGAGCACATGTCCTCGAGTTGGAGCCAGATGTTATCCCCGATTTTTAGGGATAACTAGGAGATCATGTCTCGAGGCCCACAGGTCCTAGACATGGAGTACCAAGAGCAAGATTGACCTGAGCATGGCCCTGGAGGGTCTATCCTTTTCTTCTTCCATCAGATTTGTCTTATCAGTAGCAACAACATCCATCACCATCGGCTTGGTCTTGTATTGGAAGAGTTTCTTGCTCGATGAGGTAATTGGTCTAGGTATCATGGTATGTGTCACTTTTGATCATTGAAACTTTTAAATGTATGCATTTGATTCCTTTTATCTCTAACAACTGCTTGGATCTTACATTAGCCCACTTGACCATGCTTGGGGAAATTGACGGGATGCCCTAGCAAGCCTGTGCCCATGGGTCTTGGTTTTCCACTGGGGGGATTTATGAAGAGCCATCATCCGCTCCCATCATAGCACCATTGTTTCATCTTATCTCCCGCTCATTTGTCCCATTCCCCTTGTCTGGGCATTGGGTTGACCTGTTTGTAGGATTGCACCTTATCTCGTGGGAAGAAGGGGCTAAAGGCCCAGAAGGTAAAAGAAACTGGTGAAAGATAAAAGCCTAGAAATAAAACCTCGAGATGCTTTTCCCAGGGATCCCTAAGAAGGCAATAAAAGGCCTCTCAGCAAGAAACAAGAGGGACCCAGAAAATAACAAACAAGACCTAGTTAAGAGGATAGGGGGTCTCATCACGAGCCAACCTATTAGGTTCATGGGTACCTAACAGTATGACATTGTCACCATCTGGTTACCACGCCAGGGCAGTGACCTTTGGTTGCATGGTCAAGGGAAAGGGGGTCTCATCACGAGCCAACCTTCTCATCTCTGTGAAAGTACTTGTGGGTAACACTGTCAGCTCTGGTCACCATGCTAGGGCAGTGTCCTATGGTTATCCCTTGAATAAAAAATGAAGAAGAAAAAGAAAATAAAAGAATAAAGGCAAGAACGGGCTTGGAAAAAATGCATCCATGACAGGACAACTCGCCTTCTACAAAGGAACCCATAGATAACATTATGCATCCTTGTCTCTCACTTCACCCACATGTATGGACATCCCCTGGCCACATCACCTCACTCACATGGCTTGGATGAAACCTTCTTGGAGACTTCCCTTTTCTTGTGGATACTAGTCCAATAGGACGTCTTGTCTTTTTCTCCGATCTTGTATTGTAGGTTTTTGTAATGTCTTTGAGCTATTGACCGATGTATCAGGGTTTTTATGCATATGTTTAATAATATTAATGATAAAATGTGATTGACATTGCTATGATCCCTGTGACTAATGAGCCCATGGAGGGCGTATCTTTTGATGTGCAGGATCATGCCGGACGGACAGGTACCATTTGGATTGGTACACATGGGCAGATGATCTGTTCAGACCTCCATGGGGCTGAAGAGCCCACTAGATGGATGCTGAGACCCCATCAGGGGGCAGAGACAGGACGATGTTTGATCAGGGTTTTTCACTGGAGAAGAAGAGGACATTCCATTAGGGGCACTTTGGTTGAGCTGGACCTAGGGGGATTGACCCACTTGCAGTGGAACGTTAGCTCCAAATGACCCAGGACGTCACCAGGAGGCTTGTGATGTCATCATGAGCATATGGTAGATGGACAAGGTTGTTGGCACGTGTGGCAGTTTGGGAGAGCCCAAGGAGGGCTAACGTTTGGTTTTTGGATGCTGCACTGGCCCTAGAAAGGGCTAACATCTCCCTCAGGAGGGCTTAACATCTCACTTTTGCTCAGTTAGGGTTTTAAAATGAACATTTAATGTAAAACAATATTACTTTTGATATTCTGGCCTTGTCAGCCTTTTTATGATCTAAAAAGTAAATTAGGTCATTGATACACTATATATTGAGGAGTTTTAGCCTCATTTTATCATGATTCATCACTCACTCATTAGTGAGGTCTGATTTTTAGCGCCCTACTTGGGTATTTTGCTGGTTTAGTGAGGCGCACTTGTTGAAGGCATTTCTTGGCATTTTATGGTGTTTCTCTTGAAGGAAGGTGTTACAACTAGGGTTTGCATGGTTATTTCTTGATGAATTGTAAGTATTTTTCTGCAAAACTTCTTGATTGACTGGTTGTAGTCTTATTTTCTTACATGTATTTATAATTTGTTGAATCAAAACCCTAGGTGACAAGCACACAAGTAGGTCCTTGTCTCAAGTCCCCTAAAAGAGAAACTTTTCAGCCATTGAAGAAGGAAAAGAGCCTAGCCTTTACTACACTCTTCTCCTTTTCTTCCCTATTAGCTAGCCATACTTTTCAGAGGTCAAGAAGGAGGAAACGCCCCAGGCCTAGGTTATCTACACCTAGGGCCATTTTTCTTCTAGGGTTTGATGATAGAGCTTTGTTGTAGCAACACTCTCCCTCATTGTACTCTCTTGTCTTGATTTATCTTTCATGCTAGCCGTTTTTGCCAAGTCAACCTAAGGAAAGAGGAGAGAGCACGAGGCCTTGCTTTAGAAACACTGGAGTGAGCCTCTCTTTCCTAAGGATTTGATTCTGAGGCCCTACCATAGCAGCACTTCAAAACTCTTCCCTCTAGTCCTTAGCCATCCTCCTTCAACCCTTGTGTCCTCTACTAAATTGACTCCATTAACCCCAAGGCACTGATCTTAGGCCTCCAACGTTGAAGTAGAATTGGATCTAAAACACTCTCAAACCTTTTTTTGAATTGAAACCCTAACTACACTAACCCTAACCTACTAACCCTAAGTTGCTGACGTCATCTTTGGTTATTTCATCTTTGATGCAGCAACGTCTTGTTTTAAGAGCAATTGAATCGTGGTTTAGGCATTAATTGAATAAGTGTTGATTGGTTACCTTGAATGCCACATTGTTCCAGTATTTATTGGTGGAGTGTCATATCTTTTTATTGCTATTAATAAATATCGACTTCGCCAACATTTATTGCTATATTGCTCATATACATTTATCAGATAGTCTTATGAAGTACTAACCCTTTGAAATATAGCTTGCATATATTACTTTGCCGTTGCTTTGTTCCAGACAAGTGTTCTTCATTGGGGATTTACTTTATTATTGGTTGTTTAGCCGGGACTATCTTTTGGGTGGTGACTTGTGAAAGGGGAATTTGTCCTTGTCCTTTATCCCTTGCCCTTTCAAAACCCCAAGTCACTGGGGACGTCTCCCCTGGGCCTAGCCTCCCTAAAGAGAAAGAACCTACCCATCGTGGTGACATTGGGTGGGATAGGTTCCTGTTACGCCAGTTTGACCTTCTACCTTATAGCCTTTACTCCTAGCTACAAACTATGCGATAACAAGCCCAAAATATCCTGGATCACCAACCTATAAAACATATGTACATTTACAATTGGGGTTCAGCCTAGGGTTATTACATTCCCCTCCCCCTTATTTATGCACTATCCTCGGTGAATTATATACACATCTATAAGAAAAATGATTCAAAAATATTAAAAAACATGTAGGTACTCTTCTTGCAAAGAATCCTCATGCTCCCAAGTTGCATCCTCAGGAATGTACTAGGTCTATTGGAGCTTTACTAGTCCTATGGCTCGATTCTGAAGTTTCTTGACCTTCCGATCCAATATGCACACTGGCTGTACTCGGAATTATCCCTCTTGTTCCACCTGAATAAAATTCCAATCAATTACATGATAACATCAAGTAGATACTTTTTAAGCAAATATACATGGAATACATTTTGAATGCACATGGATGCAGGTAGTGCAAGTATGTATGCAACAAGACCATTCCTGTCTAGGATTTCAAAGGGTCCACAATATCTTGCTGCAAGTTTTGAACAGTTTCCCAAATTTAGGGAACTTCTCTTGGATTTCAATTTTAAGAACACATAGTCACCCACTTTAAACTCTCTGTGAGTTCTGCTCTTATCCACATAATTTTTCTTCCTATCTTGGGAAACCTTTAAATTCTGCTTAATCTTCACCATTTGGTCTTCCATTTCTCTGAATAATTCTGGCCCAAACAATGCTCTGTCTGTTGGGTTTTCCCAACTCATTGGTGTGTTTCACTTTCTGCCACATAGTGCCTCAAATGGGATCATCTTCAAAGATGAATGATACCCATTATTATAAACAAAATCTACCAAGTGTATATAATCTTCCCATTTTTATGGTTTATCCATCACATACACCCTTAACATATCTTCAATCGCTTGATTTACCCTCCCTATTTTCCCATATGAATCTGGATGATAAGTTGTGCTAAAGTTTAGATTTGTCCCAAATCCTTTAAATAACCCATTCCAAGAATTTGATGTAAATTTGGGATCTCTGTCAAACACAATTGTCTTAGGCACACCATGTAGCCTGGTGATTTCTCTTATATACGTATCTGCAATGTTATCCTCCCTGTGAGTTAACTTCGCTAGAATAAAGTGAACAACTTTAGTAAGCTTATCCACCACCACCATGATAGAATCATGCTGCTTGGAGGTTTTGGGAAGCTTAGTGATGAAATCCATTATCACAACTTCCCATTTCCACTCAGGAATGGGTAATGGCTATATAAAACCAACTGGGTGTTGGTGATTAGCCTTGAATTTTTTACATTCCAAACATCTAGATATATAATCAACGACCTCTTTTTTCATACCTCGCCAATAATATTGGCTCTTGACAACTGCAATGGTCTTCTGGTAACCTGGGTGCCCAATATTAGAAACATTAGGCATTTCTCTTAGCACCATATTTTTCAACTCCTGATATTTTGGCACATAAACTCTACTCCTGTACATGAGGATTCCATCCTCTCTCAACTCATAATCCTTAATTTGCTACTGCAAATTACCTTGCTATAATAACTCTTTTATTTCCACATAATGTTGATATGATTTTGTAGCTTCTAAAATTTCGTCCTTCAAATTATATTTATACATGCTAATGGATGTAGCATGCATCTCATGCAGCCTCTTACTAATTGCGTCAACTAGTTTGTTCTCCTTTCCTTTGATATGCTTTATATCAAAGTCATACTCACTCATAAATTCCAACCACTTGATTTTTATAGCATTCAAAGTTGGCTATCCAAACAAATATTTCATACCATTATGGTCTGTCCTCAATTCAAATCTCTTTCCAATGAGGTAGTGCCTCCACATATTCAAGGCATGCACTATGGATACCAATTCTAAACCATGAGTGGCATAGTGCCTCTCACAATATTTTAACTCCTTTATTCATTACATACCACATGACCATTCTGACTAAGGAATCCACCAAGTCCTTCCTCGCATGCATCAATGCACACAATGAAATCTTCATTTAGATCAAGAATATTCAAAATTGGTGCGCTTGTCAATAAATATTTCAAGTGCTGAAAACTTCTTTCACAGTCAAGTTTCCACTCAAATCTCACGCCCTTCTTTTGTAAAGATGTGATTGGGTGTGAAATCTTTGAAAATCCCTCAATGAATCTTCTATAATACCCTGCAAGACCCATGAAATATCTCACCTGATCCGTGATCTTTTTGTCAGGTGACTTATTAAAGAATTCTATTAAATGAGCATAAAATAAAGTACACCATAAAGAAGGAAAAACTCAAAAGGAAAGACACATAAACATGCAATATGAACACAAAAACTTGATAACAGAGTTCATCCTTGGTGGACTGTTGGAGTTACTTCACACACACCTAAGATTTATTTTTCCTAAGGTTATTCCTTGTTTATTAGTCATAATTAATCATTATCCAGTCTCCTATATTTTAGGGGAGAATATTTCACTTGGAGAATATTCCACCTGGAGAATATTCTCTTTCAATTGACACTTCAGTTTGACTAGTTGAGTTGAGTTTATATGTTGCATTGGTTTTGTCACCATGCAACATTGGGATCATCACCAACTCACTACTCTTTGTTCAATCAGTTAACTAGTTAACTCAGCTAGGTGACAGTTCACTCCCGTAACTGCCTGAGAGACTAGACTAGGTGACAATTTACTCTTGTAACTGTTGGTGTGTGTCCAGATCAATCTAGACCACCACTATGGCTCATTAGTTACTCATTTATCCTATATATATTGTAAATTATTCACTCTTTGCATGTGGAAAATGGTTAATGATAATTCTTCCATTCTCTCTCATTTTTTCTCCAATTCTCTCTGCAAATGTGTGTATTATTGTTTAGCTAGATCTATTTTGTGCAGGTTCAACACATTTACATGGTATCAGAGCCGACGGGCTGTTAAGCAAAAGCTACACCAAATTATTTTTGCAGGTACTGAAGATTGAAGAACGCGAAAAATATGGAATTTATGTTTTACTCACCGATAATACTTCTCACGCCTCATAACTATTTGGAGTGGAAGCCAAAAATTCTGCTTATGCTCAGATGCAGAGGCTTGTACCAAATAACTATGGAAATGGAAGTAGAGTTTGATTCTGTCGATGAGAAAAACGATTTTCTCAATAGATAAGATATGGCCATAGGATGTATCCTCTATTTTATTTCTCTTGAAATTCTCCATCAAGTATATGACGACTCAAAAAAATTCACTCCAAATGAATTATGGAGCATATTGCAGGTTTTATTTGGGAATAAGGAAGAATGCATGCAAAATGTTGACAAGATAAAGAATGTAGAAAATCCACTGGAAGATAAATCATCTCAGTTTGAAGAGCCTTCTACACAAGTATCTATAAAAACATTTATTCCATTAATTGAAGATGATGTCTTGTTTTTTGAAATTCATGTGGAAGATATATGGCATGCATCTCAGGAGTCACATGCAGACACTTTTGCATGCACCATGCATGCATCTCAGGAGACAAAAAGATAGCCGCGCACATCAAACGTCATTCTGATATTTTCTGAGAAAAAATTGCAGAAACAAATTGGATATTTTAATTCCTCTCGAGAAAATATCCAATTTCAAAAAAACAATCATCCCAAACGGAGTTCGAAAAGTGAAGTTATGATCGTTTTAAAATCAACAAAATTTCAACATTTTTTTGGAAACAGCCGCACAGTTTTCAAAATTTCATCCAAAATTTATTTGGATATTAGTCATTACAAGAAGATAAAGTGGATATGTGTGGAAATATCAAGGATGCATATACTTCATCAGATCTGTGCAGACATCTACATCTTCAACAAAATCTTCAAAGAGCACAAACTTGCATAGTTGCAAGGTCTTCTTGGAGTGAATGACATGGTTGCTTAGCAACTTCTTTTTGTTCCTTATCATTTTTTATTTTATGCATTGTAATTTGAGGGGGGGTTTTGTTCCCATGAGGTTTTCCCTCTTTCCTCGTTTAGTTTAGTGTATCTTTTGTATTTGGGTACCATGGCCTCGTAGCCGGGACCCATTCTTTATTTTCACCATAGTGATGTTCAGGGGGGGTGTTGGAGTTACTTCACACACACCTAGGATTTATTTTTCCTAAGGTTATTCCTTGTTTATTAGTCATAATTAGTCATTATCCAGTCTCCTATATTTTAGGGGAGAATATTCCACTTAGAGAATATTCTCTTTCAGTTGACACTTCAGTTTGACTAGTTGAGTTGAGTTTATATGTTGCATTGGTTTTGTTACCATGCAACATTGGGATCATCACCAACTCACTACTCTTTGTTCAGTCAGTTAACTGAAGACTAGTTGACTAGTTAACTCAACTAGGTGGCAGTTCACTCCCGTAACTACCTAAGAGACTAGAATAGGTGGCAGTTTACTCTTGTAACTGTTGGTGTGTGTCCAGATCAATCTAGACCACCACTATGGCTCATTAGTTACTCATTTATCCTATATATATATTGTAAATTATTCACTCTTTGCGTGTGGAAAATGGTTAATGATAATTCTTCCATTCTTTCTCTCCTTCATTTTTCTCCAATTCTCTCTGCAAATGTGTGTATTATTGTTTAGCTAGATATATTCTGTGTAGGTCCAACACATTTACATGGACTACGTCTCTGGTTCTTGCTCTCAAATGGGTAGGTCTTTTTATTAACTCCACAAAAGAATTGGGAAAAATACATAAGTATACCTCATTCTGTAGTTAAGATACAAAATATTTGCTTAGATAAGAAAACTAACACCACCGCGTTCGTGGCATCGTTTTACCTAAAAATGTCTGTCTCCATGCCTCGATCCAAGTCTGACACTTTTTGGCCCAAAAAACACCCCTGCCTCAGTTTGCGTACCACTACACCTGCAATATATGACTGAGAAATATTGAAAAAACGTGCCCCAGTTTGTACACATTCCGTATGTGTGCACTCGGTTTCCTCTCTTGTGCTTTGTATTGAAACACTGACTGATCCCCCCTTCTTATACAATTTACGAGTGGTTTTAACATTGATGAGGTTGTTGGCATGTTGGTTGGCATAACTATATTTAGAGTTTTAGTTAGGAGGAGGTCTCGGGGTCTAATCCCACAGGCCTCCCCTTTTTAACACATTGTTATAACAATTTTGTTTGGTGGGCTTGCCAAGTTTGGCGGGCAACAACTACAATGGCGGGTGGCTTGGAATATGTCACCATATATGGTGGAACCGTTGCTATTTTTGACGGTTGGAATATTTGGCGGAGGTAGCTAGAATGGCGGATTATTCCACTAACTTGGTGGGAAGTTACATGTGTCCATTGGCGGCGGACATATGGTCGCATGGATTAAACATAGAATCAGGGGCTGGGCCGAAGGCCGAGCCCTTTTCCTTTTGGCGCCCATATCGAACCTTAAACTTAAATAATATCTGCACCATATTACTAACAAGAGACACATGGTGGTGTATTGGTTAGTGTAGAATGGTAAGGCCTTTGGGCTAGAGGAGTTCAAGGGTTCGACTCCGGTGGAGTCATAAAATTTTTGCCACATGCCAACCATTGGAGGGGTGCCACGTGGCATCCCATGACTGGGCCACATGGCACCATATCATTTGCCTATGAAACTAACACTTGCCACAACCTGATTTGCCCATGTGTCTACCATCAATATTTCCACGTCATCCCATGCCAAATCAGCTGTACGTACCACGTGTCACCCTTTCAGTGGTGACACATGTCACCTTGACCTTTTGACTTTTTGACCAAGTTTGACTTGAAATTTGACCGCTTATAACTTTTGATCCGTAACTCCGTTCGACAAACCGTTTGCGCCATTAGAAAACTTGCAATGCGCTCTTCACGATCATTCCATTTTCACTGAGTTTCAGGAAATTTGAAGTTTTTCCCTTTCTCTATCTGTTGAAGCCATTCTGAGCATCCTGAGTTGCCTTTGTAAGTTCTGGGTTGTTCTTAGGCTTCTCTGGATCCTTTTTGGATCATGCCTTCCCACTGAGAGCTCTTAGGACCACCAAAAGATTTCATCAATCATCTGGTAAGTGAGTGGATTTCTCCCTCACTCTTTCCTTCTCAATCCACCATGCCTTGCTGGATTTTGTACCCTTTAGGTGTACTCAAAGACAAGTAATGTCATTCTTGCGTGAAGTCCTCCGTATTCAATCTAGGATGACATCTTCCCCCATCTTCTCCTTGACTACTTGGATGATCTACTAAATCCATTGAATCAACTTGCAGGATGCATCTCTGTCCCTGACATATTTCCCATACAACAAGTCCAAGTGGATCTTAGGTAAATACCCGAGACAAGTCTAAACTGGCGAATCCTAAGTGAAAGAATGCATGAATTGATTATACATAGACTAGACATACAGTAATTGATCATCCCATGACCTAGGATGCTGACTGCAATATGATTGAAGCAACTGGACAACCGTATTGTTTACCACCTCTGTTCGTCTGTCGACCTGTGGATGGAAAGTAATGATCCTCCCCATCATGATGTCCATGAGCTGCCACAAATTTGTCTAATATTCTCCTAACAATCGAGACTCTTGACTAGAGATAATGAACGTGGACAACCCGAAATGGACCCTTACATACTGGGATAACAAAAGAGCAACCTGCTTGTCACACATCCTATCCACTGCTACACCTAAGTATACATGAATCATACTAGACATGGGTAATCCCCTTACAAAATCCACTGAAAAAATTTCCCAAGGATAAGAGGAAATAGGAAGTGGTGTGTACAACCCTGGCCTTTCAATAGTGGGCTTACAAAAGTACAACACACATTCCTTTACAATAACGGTTCCAAATATTTTCCTTCGAGGAAAATTCCATTCCTGTAAATACATTACAATTCCCAAATGCCCAATTACAAATGACACAAAAGCTTCTTCAGTGACATGCACTTCCTTGTAGGAAGGAAAGCGAGGTTTACTCAAATGGTGGAGTAAGTTGTCATGCAAACAAAAATTTTTCACCTGCAAACCTTGGAAGATCCCACATACATCTTTGAATATTTCATCAATAGTATCCCATCCATCATTATTGATATGAGCTAAATAAAAATTCTTCAAAATAATAGATGTAATAGTAGGAGATCCAAAAAACATGTTTGTCCTTATGACATTGGTACTGACACTGGTCTCAAACTTGTATGGCTGTTGAAGGTCAGGTGAGGTGAGCATTGGCATAATGCCAATCTTCGAAGTGTCGAAGGTCTTCTGTTGATTGCCTTCCCACTGAAAGACCTGTCTCATCTCAAGCAATTCATTCTTATGTGAAGGATCAAGAACATTAAAAATAGACCTAGCATGGCATTCCCCCTTTACAATCATGAGTACAAGATTATTGTTAGCATTTATAACTCTTTTTACTTGGCTTGAACTAACAAGTGTTGATTTGTCCTTTATGCTGTGAGCTTTAATGATAAATTCCACTCCATATTTTGTAACATGGTATTTGTTTTCCTTTCGAAAGAAGATAACATGTCTATCATACATATAGGGACTCCCTAATACAATACCACAAACATCCAAAGGAACCACATCTAGATCTACTTCATCTATCATCTTAGAAGAAATAACAAACCTCAACCTACACTGCTTAGTGACATTTAACGTTGCTTTATCAGATACCCAACCGAGAGGGTAAGGTTTATGTTGAGGTCTTGTGGTTAATCCCAATTTCTTAACAAGTGTCTCTGATATTAAATTGACTTGGGAACCCAGATCAAATAATGTGTCTATCTTCGTATGTTTCGATACAAGTCTTATGTGGAATAGTGCACTTCTCCTTTTATCATCATCATGTGATTCATTTAAAGAACTTGAACATGCATAAAAGTGATCCAGGTGGATCATCTCAAAATTCGATAGAGTTAAAGTACTCAAATGGCAAAGTAAAGCTTACAAAGTGGAAGAGCTCGTCAGCAGCTTTCTGGTGTTGCTCGTTTCAGGAAAAACGGCTTCCAGGTGACAAAGATATGAGTAGTTGAAGTTTCGTCAAAGTCGGTGGAATATGGTTAAAAATGGTTAAAAAGAAGGGATTAAATATGATTTGGTTTGAAAAAAAAAAAGGTGGACCCTTGACCTTGCCAACATCGAGGCATCCCCTTGGTATTTTTATGTATTAAAAAACATATGTAAAAAACCCAAAACATAAACCAAATGTCATACCATAAACCCAAATCACGCCAATAGCCAAGCACACCATAATGGATTTAAAAATCATACAAAACATATGTAATACAACCATATGTTAAAACATAGTGCGCCCAAATTATATGTGCATATAATATATACCATACACCAAAGTCGTGCGCCAACCAAAACTATGCCATATATCAAACATATAATATAACAAAGCGCCAAACATATGTGCATAGAAGGAGAAGTCCGCGGGTTTGACCCTGGGACTTTAAATGGAGCATGGCACGCATCCCAAGAGAGGAAGAATGAGTTTTGATGCAGGCAGAGATAGGCACGTAGATAGAGGTGATGTTGCACAGTGACCGAAGTGAATTTGCACGCAGATCGAGGTGGTATTTGCACGCAGTTCGAGGTGGTACAAAATTGGAACGCATCCCGAGGGCGTACAGATTGTACAATCAGGGGAAGATTGGGAATAGTGCCAAAAAGGGCATTCAGAGTCCAGTTTCAAAAATATATTGAGTTTATACTCAAAAGTCTCGATTTTTTGCAAGGATTCCAGATCCAGCTTCAGTTTTTGCGTTCATGCATCCAAACAGAAAGTGCTCACAGAATCTTCCGGATAAACAGAAAGGTATCCATGTTTATACTTAAAAGTCTCAGAATTTCATCTTGCAGATGTTGTTGAAGTCTATTACTGTATATGACAGACGTAACTCAAAAGTCACTTTGTAAGCATTTGAATACTTAATCTATCGGCCTTCCCATTTGGAAAGTGGCCCGGAGAGGTAGCTAGGAAGTCTGGTGAACTTCGTTACCAATTCTTGTTCTTAGATAGTATGCTTACATGTTTATGTGTTGATCAATGTTCTTAAATTTTTCATTCATAAAGATGGTTAACAATTAAGAAATTCACATGCAAGTAATGGTTAAAGATCAAGTAAAAATTTCAGATCAAGTTAATCAACACTGCACTGACATGGTTAATCCCAATTTCTTAACAACAACAATCAACACTGCACTGAAATGGTTAATCCCAATTTCTTAACAAGTGTCTCTGATATTAAATTGACTTGGGAACCCAGATCAAATAATGTGTCTATCTTTGTATGTTTTGATACAACTCTTATGTGTAACAATGCACTTCTCCTTTTATCATCATCATGTGATTCACTTAAAGAACTTGAACATGCATAAAAGGAATCTTTACCTTGCATCCCAACTGCTGTGATCCTTTATTCGTCACTTGAATCAGAGCCAAGATCATGTTTCACTATAGCAATGGTCTTTGGCTTCCCCTTGCCTCCAAACTGCTTTGGCCTTAATTCTGGATGTAGTTTCCAACAATGTTCACTATCATGACCAGTTTTCTCGCAATGGCTACAAGAGGGTCTTCCTTCTTCCTTCTTTGCTGTAGCTGTCCTCTTGTCCTTCCCATTTCCTTTTCCGTTGAAATGGTTTTTAGAGTGCTTGAATGGATTTCCCTCCTGTCCATTTTTACCCCTGTTTTCAAGGTGAGTGGCTTGCACACAAACTTCGTCAAGACTGGTGGGGTTAAACAATAGTAAAGTATAACGAATATAACTGTGAAGTGCACCAATATACTTCATTAACGTTTCATAGGAATCTAAATGAATGTTTAGTGCAAGTGATTTCTTCCTAAATTCCTCTGTGAAACTTTGTATAGTCTGACCTTTACTCTGCCTCAAAGTTTGCCATTCCATCATTGCTTTATGTAAATACCCTAATGGATAAAACTGCTTCCTTATCTTTGCTTTAAATTCTAACCATGAGGAAAGAAGATTACCACACTTATGCCTTGTATCTTGCTCTCCCACCATACGAAAGCAGTGTCTTCCAACCAAAGAGAAGCCAATTGCACTTTAACTTCCTCTTCGTCAATATGTTGAACACAACAATATACTTCAACCTATTGGATCTAATTGTCTAGCTTCTCAGGATTATCATCTCCATTAAACACAGGTAAAACAAACTTTACATCAAGCTTTAATAATGGTTTCTTAAAAGAGGCTTTATGGTTAGAATGTTGAGAGTGATGAGAATGCTCAGAGGAAGAAGAAATAGAACTTGAAGGCGAAGATGGAGGCTCAGAAGGATCTCCTTCAACCCCTTGGTTTACCGAAGCATCATCATCTACATGTGCTTCCTTTTTCTTCCCTTTCTTCTTCATCCTCTTCTCGTAATCTCCATACATTCATTCGATTATTTCTTACATGCAATAAAAGACCATATGAAAGTTTTCTCCTGTTCATCACGTTTCTCCTCTTCTTCCATATTCTTCCTTCGGGATGCACGACCAACTTCAGGATTTAAAGTCTTAAGAGTTCCTTCACTCTGCTTATGCTTGGCCCTAGTAAGCATTCATACTTAACAATTCAAGTCAAAGACGACTGCTCTGATACCAACATGATCTGTGATCTTTTCATCGGGTGATTTATTAAAGAATTGTATTAAATGAGCATAAACTAAAGCACACCATAAATAAAGAAAAAATCAAAAGGAAAGAGACATAAGCATGCAATATGAACACAAAAACTTGATAACAGAGTTTGTCCCTAGTGGACTACGTCTTCGGGTCCTGCTCTCAAATGGGTAGGTCCTTTTATTAACTCCACAAAAGAATTGGGCAAAATACATAAGTATACCTCATTCTGGAGTTAAGATATATAATATTTGCTCAGATCAGAAAAATAACACCACCATTGCATTTGTGACATCATTTTACCTAAAAATGACTGTCTTCACACCTTGATCCAAGTCTAACACTTTTTGGCCCAAAAAACACCCTTGCCTTGATTTACATGCCACTGCTCCTGCAATAAATGACTAAGAAATATTGAAAAGAGTGCCCCAGTCCATACAGGTGCAGTCAGTTTCCTCTCTCGTGCTATGTCCTGAAACATTGACCGAGGTCCCCTTCTTATACAATTTGCAGGTGGTTTTAGCATTGATGAGGTTGTTGGCATGTTGGTTGGCATAGCTATATTTAGAGTTTTGGTTAGGTGGAGGTCCCAGGGTCAAATCCCATGGGCCTCCCCTTTTTAACACATTTTTATAACCATTTTTTTGGTGGTCTTGCCAATTTTGGCGGGCGACAACTACAATGGCGGGCTTGGAATATGCCACCATATATGGTGGAATCGTTGCTATTTTTGGCAGTTGGAATATTTGGTGGAGGCGACTAGAATGGTGGATTATTCCACTAACTTGGTGGACGTTTACATGTGCCCATTGGTAGTGGACATATGGTTGCATGGATTAAACATAGAACCAGGGGCTGGGCCGAAGGCCGAGCCCCTTTCCTTTTGGGCGCCCATATCAAACCTTAAACTTAACTAATATCAACACCATATTACTAACAAGAGACACATGGTGTTGTATTGGTTAGCATAGAATGGTAAGGCCTTTGGGATAGAGGAGGTCAATGGTTCGACTCCAGTGGAGTCATAAAAATTTTGCTACATGCCAACCATTGGAGGGGTGCCATGTGGCAACCCATGACTGGGCCACGTTGCACCATATCATTTTCCCATGAAACTGACACTTGTCACAACCTGATTTTCCCATGTGTCTGCCATCAATCTTGCCACGTCATTCTGTTCCAACTCAGCTATACATGCCACGTTTCACCCTTGCAGTGGTGACACATGTCACCTTGACCTTTTGACTTTTTGAGCAAGTTTGACCTGAACTTTGATCGCTTATAACTTTTGATCCGTAACTCCGTTTGACGAGCCGTTTGTACCGTTAGAAAGATTGTGACACACTCTTCACGATCATACCCTTTTCACTGAGTTTCGAGAACTTTTAATTTTTTCCCTTTCTTTGTCTGCTGAAGCCATTCTGAGCGTCCTGAGTTGCCTCTGTAAGTTCTGAGTTGTTCTTAGCCTTCTCTGTATCCTTTTTGGATCATCACCTTTGAGACATTCCTTAGTACTGGCCATTATTCAATGAATTTTATCTTTTCTGGATCCACTACTATCCCTTCCTCTGAAATGATATGGCCCAAATAATGTATCTGCCTTTGATAAAATGAGCACTTGCTCAACTTTTCATACAATGGATGCTCCCTTAATACTTGTAGCACCATCCTCAAGTTCTTCTCATGATATTCTTTAGACTTAGAGTAAATAAGTATATCATCCAAAAATACCATGACAAACTTATCTAAGTAATCTATGAAAATTCCATTCATTAAACACATAAAGACAACTAGTGCATTTCATAACCCAAATGGCACCACTGTAAACTCATAATGGCCATACCTTGTTCTGAATGTTCTCTTGCTGATAACTTCTTCATTAATTCTCACCTAATGATAGTCTAACTTGAGGTCAACCTTAGAGAATATCCTTGCATCTTTCAGTTGGTCAAAAAAATAATCTATCCTTGGAAAAGGATACTCGTTATTCACTGTCACCTTATTCAACTACTTGAATTCAATGCAAAGCCTCAACGTGCCCCAACCTTATTTTTCACAAATAGCACTAGGGCACCCCAAGGTGACACACTTGGGTGTATATACTCCTCCTTTAAAATATTCTCAAGCTACATTTTTAATTCCTTCAATTCTGGTGTACTCATCCTATAAAGAGTCTTGGACATTGGGGCTACTCCATGCACGAAATAATGGATAAATCTATATCTCTCTTTGGTGGAAAACTTGGTATCTCTTTAAATACATCTTCAAACTCTTTTAGGAAAACATAGTCTTCAATATTTGGCACTTTATCCTTCGGTATCTCTTCCATATGTGCTACAAATATTTGGCATCCTTTTATGAAGTTCTTCTTTAGCTGCAAGGATGAAACTTCCTTGATAGTTACTACCCTTGGAATACCCATGTTGTTCTCAAGTTCCCTTTATCATCTAAGCAAGTAAATGATTTATTATAACAATCTAGGACATCATGATTCTTGTCCAACCAATCCATATCAATTAGGGAATCATATGAACCCAAATGCATGATATTCAAATCTTCCCTTGTGCTCAACCCATTCATGTCCATAGGACATTCTTTAACTATCTCATTAATTCTTATTTTAACTCCTATAATTAGCTGCACCAACCAAGATTTCCCAAGATTGATTCTTGGAAAATGAAATATTTTTGTTGTTGGATGCAGAGCCAGTTTTGGTATATGACAATAAATCTCTTCAACACCCAGGAAAACTCAGAATGCATTGGTTAGGACCATATGAAGTAAAGGTTGTCACAGATGGGGGAGTTGTAAAATTGAAGGATTTGGGAGGAACATATCTTAGAGGAATGATCAGTGGGAGTCGACTGAAACTGTATAGGGACAATCGACCTCCTAACACTTCAAAAAAAAATGCACCAGACAACAAAGGGTTGTGTGCAACAGCAGAGGGGTTACCGCGCTAGACATCAGAAGTCAACACCCAGCTAGAGGAGAGGTTGTGTGATGAAAAACAAATGTCCACGCACACTAGCCAAACAACATAACGCACACTTGGAAAAGGCGTTTAATTGACCAATGGTCAGAAAAAGGCGGAAAATTGGAAAAATGGTGGTTACGACAAATAGGTGTGAATTGACGGTGTCTATCAAAATTGAATGAGAAGAATGATCGACGTGACGTCGCATTAGTCGTGCCAACTGACGACGTCAAGGGAATTCAATGGAAGGTATGCAGGAAGAGATAATTCATTTAAACCACAACTCGGGTAACTTCTCCGAGAAGTTTCACACAATTGCTATATAAGGAAAGCACGTGGGTAAGAGAAGGGTTATTGTGAAATTGATAAAGAACAGAGCGACACAGTAGACGAAGCAGAGAGCGAGTTCCCAAGAGTCATGGAACAAACTAACTCACTGGAGACAATCTTAACCACCATGGCACAACCCAATATAGGTGCACCGATCCAGGCCTGCAGAGGACCTCGAAGCAACCTTAGAGCACCACAACAACCACAAGGAATCGAACACGAACCCACCCGAACTACCGAATTTATCAAATTGGAAGAAATCCCTTCACCTAATATGGAACCAGCAAGCAATTGGCATGGACATTAACATGCCAGAAGTGGGACAAAGCCATCATGCCAAGGAAGCAAGAAATCCTTCGCGCTCCAAAAACCCTGAAGAGGCTCTGAGGGTTAATGGGATGGCCCCAAACCAGACAGAAGTAGCCGCACCAGAAAGGTCACACACATAAACATTGGAGCAACAACATGAGGGTATAGTAGAAGATGTCACCGACCGTCTAGAGGCATATACAGAGGAGAGAACAATGGAGGCTGGGACCTCAAGTCAACCACCATAGAGGAAGGGAAAGAAGCCAGTAGCAATATTACCACGCAGGCAGGCTGTAACAACCATAGTCTTACTGCGCATTCCATAAGGGGTGCGTCTCATGACTAACCTGTTAGGATGCATGGAAACAATACAGTACTCGAACCATGATGTGACCTACATGGACAAGTTTCCTGAATTTTCAAATCAAGTTGACATGGAAAGCGTGGGTATAGGACCCTTCAACGATCCAATTTTCCAACCGAAACAATGGGCACCTAGACTGGCCAACACCGAGATTCTAAACTTGTTGGATATCCCACATTTTGGAAGGGGTCGCGACGTAAATAACTATGTCAAACAACTGATGTAAGTTACCCACAAAGGGTACCTATGGGTGGAAGAGCCTGTCTCGATAGACGTAGAGCTCATTTCTTTTATTACAGGGCTTCCATCTCGGGGGGAGAGTTTCGTGCAATTCCTTGATGACAAGACAAAGGAGAAGGCACTAGAAGAGGAGATGAAGAAGATGTATGGTATAGAAAGAGGGTCATGCAAAATCATCATCAAGCACATCAGTGACGTAGAAATAAGGCTGGCCACCAAACTCATGGCGTGTAAATTGCTCAGAACGTGTTGTAAGGAGGAAGTCCCCGTCGGGTTCGTCGTGGCTACAACACAGTGCACGGAGGGCACTATGCTTTGCTGGGCCTCATACTTGTTAAACTTGTTCCTGGAGGATTGCAAAGACACGCAGGACCTGGGGATAAAGTTTCACTACTCTTGGATACTCATCCTAATTTCCTTGGTTGGATGGAGGGAGCCTAAGTATACATACTTTTGCGAGTGAACCACTCATTTCCACGCATCGCAGTACATATTGTTGGGGAGCACTTCAGACTCCAAAACCAGAAGTGAAAATGCAGGCATGTTCGCGGGGTATTACAACGACCTGTAGGAAAACATTGTCAACACTTGGCGGTTTATGACAGAATTGGTCACGCAATATCAGGACATCACCAACTTCAAACCGACTAGGCATACAGTATGGATCCAAGCATGAAGGGATCCCTAGAAGGAATGGATACAACTACGATACTGCGTCAAATAAGAGGACGTAGAGATGGCCATCAATGATTGGCAAGATGACTGGAGAGTTCCAGTTCTGATTCAAGAGATGCCCACGGATAAGGAGGTTGATGCAGGGAAAGAACAAACACCTGTCGGAGATAAAGCTATAAAGCTATTACCCATCTTGACATACAACCCCCTGACTTCATCTTCATGGCTATAATTCCTCTGTGCATATTCCATGCCTTTGATCTATGTGCTAATCCTATTAATCTATATTTTATCTTATCTCTGCAAAATGTACAGGTAATAGTATTTTTTAGACTAAATAATTTAACAAATCTATAAATACTGTGCACCATTCTACCTTTTTAAATACACCATAATTATTCTTTCTAATTTCTTGTGAATTGTACTACTAAATTCACATTTGTGGGTGCATATTTGGACTCCTCTATCCAATACCTTTCCAACGATTACTTTATTTCTCATTTCTGAGTTATGAACATAAAGTTATGGTCATTTGACCTTTACCCATTCGCTCCTTCTACACACCCTTCAACCAGGTGCAATTTTATCTATGCCCATGCATCCTTCACTTTATCCTTTGGAAATTTGATAGGATCTCATCTAGGTTTCTTCATGGACTTATTTTGGACATTCTGGGCAAATTTCACCTTCATCTGAGCTTCAAGCTACTAGATACAACTTGCTGAAGTTTCATGCCATTTTATCTTTTTAGCCTTGAATGCTATAGGTACCTTCTATGTCCTCTTGTGAATTGGTATGTGCTTCGATTTCTGTTTTGACTCCATGGATGTATTCTATGCCCAATATATTTCCATGTATTTATACTATTCCCTAAACCAATTCCAGAGCAGGAAGTTATGGCCCTCAGATGTTAATTGGGTCTCAAAATTTACCTTCCATTGTTTGGCCTATAACTCCCTCATACTAGCTCCGTTTGATGATCCGTTTACACTGTTAGAAATCTCTCTCCAAAATATCTTATTTCAGCTGCAGAGACAAAGTGGGCATTGTTACACTCTATTCAAGTGGTTTTCGAGTAGCTAAAAACGCTGTTTAGGCCTTCAAAAATGGCATGTAAGACGATGACCTGAAAAACACTATAATTTTCTGAGAAATATGATTATTTTTTGTTGAATTGGAAACTAATATGGATTTTTGGGTCCAATTGGCACCTTGAGATGATGTATTTTCAACCTCTTGGCCCACCTGGCTCAGTCTTGTTATCCTAAAACACTTTCTCTTACTTCTTTGTTATCTCCTTTATCCCTTTTTCCCTTACATAGGACTTAACATTATATACAATAATAATACTTTACAGACCCACCTGCCCAACTAGCACTTATCTGACCTCGGATGGGACAAGAGTCTCGCCTTGACTGTTAAAATTCCATGTGGCAGCTTGTTATTGGTTGTGAGGATGGGCAGGTACCATCCCACACCTTTTTCCTTGGTGCACGTGAACTAACACATCTCCAGATCCAACAGTGGAGATCGGGAAAGATCAATGATCGAAAGGGAATGTCACATTCCAAACATGCACATGCATTAAAATTCATTTGGGGTGTGATGGTGGTTTCTCCGTGCTACATGGCACGATTTGGGTGGTGTCGCATGGTACAAGGGGCAGAATACAAAACCACTTTTCCCCATGTGACAGTGGTTTATGGTATCAAATAAACCACCTCCCACTCCACATCACCTATTCCACATCACTTCCATGTCATCTCCACGTCATGTACGAAAAAATACTCGAATTTTCCTAAATTTCAAAATTTTCCAGAATAACATAATTTTTATTTTTTCGCACGAGTTGCCATGGAACCCTATAATTAATCTTTCTAGAGCCAAATTCAACCTTGGGCATGCCGATTTGTCCTCTGTGCATTAAATTATACTCTTCCGCATTGAATTCTCCATGCATTGCACAACATAAATTAAGGCCTTTTCCCAATTTTGCCCAATTTTTCCACGACCACTTTGCAATTCCGTAATTCGACTAGTTACAGTCCTAAAAATGCCCAAACTAAGATTAAAATTGGGGATTTTTAATCCCTGGGATAATTTTCCTCAATTACTCATGAAATTTCCCTAATTTCAATGCAATAATTTCCACAAACATGTTGCATACATCCCTTTCTAACATTCTGTTTAATAGTTTGCATGCACACTCTGCAATTTTTACTTCTGATCTCTATCTTTGGCCCACTGCAGGTCCAATGTTGAACCTATGGCTATGATACTACATTGTAGTGTCCCCATTACTGAAAACTCAACAAAATAGCTCTGATACGACATTGTAATGTCCCCATTACAAAACACTGAACATAAATTTTCTTTGATACCACATTGTAGAATCCCCAACCCCAAGCTAGGCAATGCCACACAACAATTTCAAACTATGATACCATTTAATTAAAAACATGTTGTTGTTGAAATTACTAAGGCAACTGAGAGGGGGGTGGAGGTGAATCAGTTGTTACTGTGCTTAAACAATTTTAAGTCTATTAAGCCATTTTTAATCTTTCATCAAGTGACCATCAATATTATACATAATATGAACAACATAAGTAATGAGCATCAATCACACATAAGATATACACAGAGACAGATTTTCACTAGGAAACCCATAAAGGGAGAAAACCTCTTTTTCTTCGAAATGATAGGCAATCTTTTAAGTTCTGTACATCATCTATGTTTGAGCACCAACTCAAAGTGAGGCTACTACCTCTATTTTACAAGCTCCAACTTGTTGAGAGCACCAACTCTCTGGTTTCTCTAGCATCGATTAGAAGGAAGCACCAACTCCCTAAGTGTTCCAACACCGACTAGATGGAAGCACCTACTTCCACTTATACAAACACCAATTTGTTTGAGAGCACCAACTCTCTAGTTTCTCTAGCACCCACTAGAAGGAAGCACCAACTCCCTGAGTGTTCCAGCACCGACTGGATGGAAGCACCTACTTCCACTTATACAAGCACCAACTTGCATATAGAAAACTTTATGTTTTCCCAGGCACCACCTTGCCACCCTGTTTTATAGCCACAACTAGATGGAAGCTACAACTCCCAATATTCAAGCACCAACTCGAATATCAGAGGACCACATTCCTCCCTAGCACCACCCTACCTCCCTGATTATAAATAAATGATTGAATAACCAACAACACAGATAAATCGATTCTTACCACTTCTTCTCTGTTATGTAAATCTGGTCTGCTTCTAACTGTTATGCAATTCTTCTCTTCCTCTATATGTTCTGCAATTCTTCTCTGCTTCAAATTGTTCTGCAATTCTGCTCTTGCTTCTGTCTATTCCTCATCTGTTACTCATCTCTGAGTTTTATCTCACACCGCGCATACTGTCGGTCTCACACTATGCATACTGTAATTTTCCCTTTCTTATAGTTCAACTCATTTTTTCATTCAGAACAACCAACCACACACAGTCACTGCGTGTTTCTTTTATGCACTACAACGCCTTCAGTTCCCCTCAAACCCCTAGAACAACGCTTCAACAATTGCAACGCCAACCGTCCAAGAACCATGATTCAGTTATGCTAACTGAATCGTAACTGAGCAATTAATCATGAAGAGCAACAGTAGCCCTTCGATCAAATTTCCAAGTATCCAACACCGTTGGATTACAAGCACAGGGTCTCACATTGATTTCGCCATTTCACATTTCGACATTCCTGTGGTGAAGAGTCTCGACTCTTCATGTTACAATCGTCGAAAATGATCTGAAGGTATTTCAGCGTTTGCATTTCGACATTTCTATGATGAAGTGTTTCAACACTCCAAGTCACGAACCCCGAAATGATCTGAAGGTATTTCGGCGTTTTGACATTTCTGTGATGAAGTGTTTCGACACTCCAAGTCACGAACCCCGAAATGATCTGAAGGTATTTTGGCGTTTCGCATTTCGGCGTTTCATCATTCTTGTCGTGAGTGTCCTTGACACCTCAAACTCCTGGTATCCGAAACTCCGAAATGAAGTCAGATCAACGGTCCACAATCTTGATGATTCGACAGTCCAGATATTTTCATGATCTCGAAACTTCACGGGCCTTCATCGTGTTTGATCAATGGTCCAAATCAATCCTCGATGATCAATGACTCAAATTAATTCGCGATTTCACATATCGCGAGTTTGAGAGGTTAGGGCGCTCCTTCCTTTGACCTCTTAGTCAGCGAAATGCTGATCTGTAACCACGTGTCCATCCTGAAGATGGATGGTCCTCCTGCTTTCGAGATTTTTTAAGCCCGCTTGATCTTGCACTTTAAAGAATGTGCAGGTTCTCCTGGATCCAATGTCGGTTGGACCTCAGGCTCAGATCTGACGCATGAGATCTGTTCTCTTCTACTGCGTGCTCCTCCTATCTGAATTCAGATCTGACGGTCATCGGGAAATCTAAATGGGATCCAACGATCACTGTTGCTCTTCACTGTTGAACTTGCCATTGCCATGCCATTATCGCTGCGCTGCTGATCGTGATCTTTGCCATCAATGACAAACACACATACTTTGTCTCTGTCTGAAAACATGCCAACAATCTCCCCCTTTGGCATTGATGGCAACCCCTTGAAGAACATCCAACTATACCACTGTAGCATCCTTGAAATTACCACACTTTCTCCCCCTTTGACATCAATGTTAAAGAAGAAACACGCTCCCCCCAAGCCATTGCAGTACATACTCCCCCTGTCAACTATGAGCAACTTAGAAATACAACAGATATTCAATAAGTACTCCCCCTGATCAGGTGAACAGATTAGACGAAAGAAGTTATAACCCCCAACTTTTGACGAAAATATCCAAAAGGGGTCGCTGCTAACGGTTTAGTAAAGATATCAGCTATCTGTTCTGTGGAAGGAATATAATTTAGCTGAACAATTATGTTTGTAACTTGTTCTCTGAGAAAATGGTATTTTATTGGTATGTGCTTAGATTTTGAATGAAGTACAGGATTCTTAGAGAGATTGATGGCACTGGTGTTATCACAGTGAAGTGGAATGGGATCAGTGTAGGTTACCTTCAAATATGCAAGAGTTTGTATCATCCATAAAATCTGAGTGCAGCAAGTAGCAACAGCAATGTACTCTGCTTCTGTAGTTGATAAGGAAATAGATCCCTGCTTCTTACTAATCCATGCTACTAACGAGTCACCCAGGAAGAAGGCACCTCCATTGGTGCTCTTTCTCTCATCCACACAATTTACCCAATCTGCATCTGAATAAGCAGTTAACTAAAAATTCTGATTTCTGGGATACCATAGACCATAAGTCATTGTTCCCTTCAATTATTTGAATATCCTTGTGACAACTACCAAGTGACTTTGTTTAGGAGCTGACTGATAATGACCTACCTTCCAACAACTTGCATTATATCAGGACGGGATGCTATGATGTACAGAAGACTACATATCATTGATCGGTATGTCCTTTGATCAACATCAGGTGACATATCATCTTTACTGAGCTTGCAACCAACCACCATAGGTGTACTAACAGGAGAGGAATCCTCCATCTGAAATTTCTTCAACATCTCTTTCAAATATTTTTCTTGAGAGATAAATATTCCTGTAGAACTCTGATTTACTTGTAAACCAAGAAAATATGACAGTTCTCCTATCATGGACATCTCAAACTCTGTTTGCATAGAGTTAGCAAACCACTGGATAGATGATTCATTAGTACAACAAAAAATAATATCATCTACATAAACCAAAACAACTAGTAAATTATCATCTTCAGACTTAATGTAGAGATTGTTGTCAACAATACCTTTTTTGAACCCATTGTCTTGTAAAAATTTGTCCAGTCTATAATGCCAAGCTCGTGGTGCTTGTTTCAGTCCATATAAGGCCTTCTTCAGCTTGCAAACATAATTAGGATTATCTGTCAATGAGAATCCTTCAGGTTGCTCCATATATACTTTGTTATCCCCGATTTCTAGGGATAACTAGGAGATCATGTCTCGAGGCCCACAGGTCCTAGACATGAAGTACCGAGAGCAGGATTGACCTGAGCATGGCCTTGGAGGGCCCATCCTTTTCTTCTTTCATCAGATTCGTCTTGTTAGCAGCAACAACATCCATCACAATCGGCTTGGTCTTGTATCGAAGAAGGCTCTTGCTCCATGAGGTAATTGGTCCAGGTATAATGGTATGTGTCACTTTTGATCATTATAACCTTTAAATGTATGCATCTAATTCCTTTTATTTCTGATGACTGCTTGGATCTTACATTGATCCACTTGACCATGCTTGGGGAGATTGACTAGGTGCCCTAGCAAGCCTGTACCCATAGGTTTTGGTCTACCACTGGGGGATTTCTGAAGAGCCATCGTTTGCTCCCATCATACCACCACTTTTCCGTCTTGTCTCCCTCTCATCTATCCCATTCCCCTTGTCCGGGCATTAGTATGATCTGTTTGTGGGGTTGCAGCTTATCTTGTGGGAAGAAGGGGCTAAAGGCCCATAAGGTAAAAACAACTGGTAAAAGATAAAAGCCTAAAAATGAAACCTCGAGATGCTTCGCCCAGGGATCTCCAAGAAGGCAATAAAAAGCCTCTTAGCAAGAAACAAGAGGGACCCAAAAAAACTAACAAACAAGACCTAATCAAGAGGATAAGGGGGTCTCATCACGAGCTAGCCTATTATGTTCATGGGTACCTAATAGCATGACATTGCCACCATCTGGTTACCACGCCAGGGCAGTGACCTTTGGTTGCATGGCCAAGGGAAAGGGGGTCTCATCACGAGCCAGGCTTATCATCATTGTGAAAGTACTTGTGGGTAACACTGTCAGCTCTGGTCACCACACCAAGGTAGTGTCCTCTGGTTAGCCCTTGAATAAAAAGAAAAAGAAGAAGAAAAATAAAATGAAGAAAAAATTAAAGGCAAAAAGGGGCTTGGAAAAAATTGCATCCATGACAGGTACAACTCGCCTTCTACAAAGGCACCCACAAGTAATATCATGCATCCTTGGCTTTCACTCTACTCGTATCTCTGGACATCCCTTAAACCACTTCACCTCGTTTACATGGCTTGGATGAAACCCCTTGGAAACTTTCCTTTCCTTATGGATACTAGCCCAATAGGGTATCTTGTCATTTTTCTCGACCTTGTATTGTAGGTTTTTGTAAAGTCTTTGAGCTATTGAATGATATATCAGGGTTTTTATGCATATGGTTGATAATATTAATGATGAAATGTGATTAACATTGCTATGATCCCTGTGACTAATGAGCCCATGGAGGGCGTAGTTTTTAATGTGCAGGACCATGCCCGACGGACAGGTACCATTTGGACCGGTACACATGGGGAGATGATTAGTTCAGACCTCCATGGGGCTGAAGAGCCCATCAGATGGTTGTTGAGACCCCATCAGAGGGGCATAGACAGGACAATATTTGACCGAGGTTTTTCACCGGAGAAGAAGAGGACGTTTCACCAGAGGCACTTTGGCAGAGCCCGACCTAGGGGGAATGACCCCTTTTCAATGGAGCGTTGGCCTTGGAAGGATCAGAGCACCCCCATCCTTACCATGACATCATCCAACTTCATGGTCATTCTTGGAGGCAGACTAGGCAGCAGTGGCACGTGTGGCATGTTGGAGAAGCCCCTGGGGGGCTAACGTTTTGATCTTGGATGTCTCATTTTCCCTAAAAGGGGCTAGCGCCTCCCTTGAAGGGGATTTTACCTTTATTACAACTCAGTTAGGGTTTTAATTTGACAATTTAATGTAGAAACAATATGATTTTGGTTTAAAGCCTTGTCGGCTAATTTTTATGACTTAAATTTAATTAAAGGTCATTGATACAATATATATTGAGGATTTTTATCCTCATTTTGACATAATACAACACTCACTCATTAGTGAGATATGATTTTTGCGCCCTACTTGGGTATTTCTTCTCTTTGAGTGAGGCGCACTTGTTGAAGGAGGGAATTTCTTGGCATTTTTGGTATTTCTCTTGAAGGAAGGTTTACAACTAGGGTTTGCAATGCTATTTCATCATGATATGTAAGTGTTTTTTATGAAAAAATTCTTAATTGAATGGTTGTAGTCTTATATTCTTGCATTTATTATAAATTTTGCTGATTTTAAAACCCTAGGGGACAAACACACAAGTAGGTCGTTGTCTCATGTCCCCTAAAAGAGAAAGTTTCAGCCATTGAAGAAGGAAGGAAGAGCCTAGCCATTGCTACACTCTTATTTCTTCTTCCCCTGTGCTAGCCGTCCATTTAAAAGTCAAGAAGGAGGAGACATCCTAGGCCTAGGTTATCTACACCTAGGGTCGTCCTGCTTCTAGGGTTTGGTGATAGGGCCTTGCCTTTGCAACACTCTCCCTCATCACACTCTCGTGTCTTGATTTATCTTTTATGCTAGTCGTTTTGCCAAGTTAAACCTAAGGAAGGAGGAAAGAGTACAAGGCCTTGCTTAAGCAACAGCGGAGTGAGCCTCTTTCCCCTAGGGTTTTGTTTCTGGGGCCCTGCCATTGTAGCACTTCAGAACCCTTCCCTCTAGTCCTTAGCCTTTTCCCTTCAACCTTTGCGTCCTTCCTTAATTTGACTCCATTTACCCTTAGGCACTGATCTTAGGTCTCCAACGTTGAAGTGATAGTGGTCAAACAAACTTTCAAACTCTTATAAATTAAAACCCTAACTAACTACTAACCCTAATAAGGTTGACGTCATCCTTGGTTATTCCATCTTGACGCAACACGTTTTCTTCATATGTAATTAGATGATGGTTTAAGAGCATTTATTGAATAAAGGATTGATTTGACACATTGATTGCTACATCATCTTGGTATATATTGATGAATTGATATTATTTCATTGTTGTATTTAAGAACATTGATCTCGTCAATATCTATTACTTATGTGTTGATATCGGATAGTTATATGAAGTACTAACCCTTTGAAATCATAGCCTGCATGTATTAGTCTTCTGTTGCTTTGTTCTGGGAAGGTGTTCTCATTTGGGCCTACACTTCATTATTAACTGTTTAGCCAGACTATTTTCTCTTGGTGGTGACCTGTGAAGAGGGAATTTCACTTTGACCTTTATACCTTAGCCTCTTGAAAACTCCAGGTCACCGGGGACGTCTCCCCTGGGCCTAACCTCCCTGAATATAAAGAACCTCCCCATTGTGGTGACATTGGGTGGGGTAGGTTCCTGTTACGCCAGTTTTCCGTCTATCTTCTAGCCTTTTGACCTAGCTACAAACTGTGCGATAACATACTTCTTCCTCTAGATCTCCATTAAGAAAAGCTGACTTAACATCCATCTGATACACTTTAAAGTTCTTATGACATGAATATGTAAGGAACATTCTGATGGCCTCCAATCTTGCCACTGGTGCAAAAGTTTCATCAAAGTCTTGACCTTCAACTTGTGCATATCCTTTACAGACCAATTTGACTTTATTTCTAACAACTTGTCCTTTTTCATTCATTTTATTCTTGAACACCCATTTGGAACCTATTACATTCTTATCTTCAGGTCTAGGGACAAGCTCCCAAGTATTGTTCTTCTCAATCTTATCAAGCTCTTCATTCATAGGTCTAATCCAATCATCATGTTGACTGGATTCATCAAAATTTTTAGGTTCAGTCATAGATAAAAAAACAACATGAGATTGTTCTGAGTCTTTAATCAATTTCCTTTTTGTCTGAACTCCTTTATTTATATCTCCAATTATCTGATTTTCAGGATGATTCTTTCTAACATTTCTGAGAGGTGAGTTTGTTTCTTTCTGTTGATTTATGTTAGCCTGAGTATTTGTATCTAAGCCAGAGTCTTCTCCTTATGATTCTTGGACCTGCTCATCTTCATCTTCAACTGTGTCCTCTGTAGCAGACTCAATATTGCTCACCTCTCTTACTGGGACTCCATCAAACTTTTCTTGTCATAATTGGATGACTCCCCCTGTCACTGTTCTCTCTCTGCTTCTGATTGTTCTCCTCTTTTGTTTCTAAAAGGTTAGCTTTTCCTGACAAGGTCTTTCCTCTTGTTATCTCTACAGAATGTCATGTATATAATTTTGTACATCAGAATGTTGCTGCTGTGAATGTCGTTGTCCTTCTTGAACACTGCGCAATTGTAGCTTGTACTTCTTAAATAACCCTTGGATCTCCCCATTGCTTCTCATCGATCTTTATTACTGCAATTTCATTTTTCTTCCATGATCCCTACAATCCAAGGCTTTTATGACCATATTCAATCACAAGAAAAAACTGCTACAACCACTCTCATACCTGGTTTTCTTTCTCACAAACGAAGGACTTGTATCAGGTTTCTTAGGAGTACTAATTTTTTCCTTGTTGTATCCAACACCAGATTTGTCAGTTGGTGATCTCTGACTATCCAAGAGATTATCCAGGGTCATGGAGTTGTTCAAGAACTTGCTTTGGGTGTTTGATTTATCATCCTTCAAAACTTCTTCTTGCATCTTATGACATGATTCTTCTTCTACTTCTTCCATGGGATAAATTCTAACTAAACATTCTTTTATTGTATCTGAATCTTCTTCTTTACTTGCAGGGGAGGATTCAACATCAACATTATTGTTTGTCCTTATGCTTTTAGCCACCACTTGTCCTGAGTTTACAGACTTTATCTTATAGTCTTTGGAAAGGACCACCTCTTTACATCCTCTGTCACACATTTGACTTACATTGAGCAAATTATGTTTTATCCCATCTATAGGAAGATCATCCTGAGAATATCCTTTTCCATTACTTAAACTCACCATCCCTTTATCCTTGTTTTTACGTGATTCATCATTTTCAAGGATCACATTTCCTGTTTTGATTTTGCTTATAAGCAAAAGCCTATCATTTTCTCTAGTCATGTGCTTGGAACATCTACTATCTATATTCCAGGAGTTCTTTTGTCTTTGAGCCAACAAAACTAATCCACACTTGTCACTTTCTTTCTTCTTCCAAACCTTGACATTTTCAGCAGAGAAATTCAAATCTGATTCATAGTTCTTTAAGAGACAATCAACAACTTTATGTCCATAGTTATGACAGATGTAACATTCTGGTTCATTGTTTAAAGAATCATAACGATTGTTATGCTTAACCTGTGTCCTTTTCCCCGCCATCAAGTGATTTGCAATCTGTGGAGGTTTTTTACTTGGGTGTCTCATTCGTTGTTGTGGTAGATATCTATACCTTGAATGTCTTGCTTGCTCATATCTAAATTTTAAAGAACAGTTTACAACTTTGTGACCAAAGTTAGAATAGAAAAAACAATATCCATAGAAAAATCCTTGGTAC
>ML788352.1:176342-222134 GCA_009831015.1 Picea engelmannii
TCTTTGTCTTTGTCTCGCAAGCAGGTACATTGGCAGTGGTGACTATCTTATATCGGGCATCAATCTGTGGAAGGGTCTCCTTTGACTTGATCTTTATCCTTTTCCCTTCACTTATCCAGATTGACTTGGGGACGTCTCCCTTGAACTTGCCCTCCTGAATAGAAAGAGCCCCCCATCGAGGTGACAGTGGGTGGGGGAAGCTCCTGTTACGCCGGTTTCTACCCTTGACTCAAGCTATTTAACCTTTCCTACAAACCGTGCGATAACAGGGCCTACGGATGAGAGGAAATTCCCAACTAAGGAAAAATCGATCCATGAGAGATAAAGTCAACTCAAACCAATGTAAAATCGACTCAAACCAAGGAATAATTGACTAGAAAAATGCTATTACAATGCATGGAGGAAATAATTTTCCTAGGTAAGTGAAAAATTTGACCAAGAAGGATTCAATTAGCTAGAGGTGAGATGAAACGAACTAGAGAAAAAAATAATTCGACCCAACTATGAGAGATTCTTCCTAGGGGTGCATATGATTTGTGGTGAAGGTGAAAGCTCGACCAAAAAACAAATTATATTGAGCAATTGATAAGACGACCTTGGAAGAGAGAGAAATCCCCCAACAACTCTTAGAATACCAATTTTCCAACTCCCAATTTAGTTACAAAAGCTCTGAAATGGAAGCCATTGATTCCCCATCTCCTTAATCGCCCAATGGAGTTGAAAAAGATATATTGGGATAGGTATTAACCATAAAAACATTGAATAATGAAGGAAAATGTCCACATTAGTAAGCTATATGAATTCTAATATTTATAACTAACATGATGATTGTTGAAATATTATAGAGAAACTATTAAAATACAAACAATACATTCAATGAACCACAAATTTGAATTAACACTGTTGTTGGGGATTGGGTGATACGATAAGAGGAATAATAACATAATCTACAGAATAAACAAATAGTAATAAACTTCAAAGAAGATTGGTGGTGTCTAAAGAAACTGTTTCAACACTTAATCATAATGCATTGTGATTAGAACATCACAATGCATGATATACACAAAGATAACTCATTAAACATACAAATGTAGATTGACCCATAGGGTCCTTTATTTATAGTATCTGGATCTAACCAATTTCCTTGAAGTTGGGAATATCTTGTCCACATAATTGTCGGTGGTTGGAATGGATTCCAGAAAATATGCACTGTTGTGTCAGCTAGTCATCTTACCAAGTCAATATGACCATCCAATCATCCAACATGTAGTGGACTGCTCGGTTGGTCGATCCATCACTAACTATCTCCGGCTACTAGTCAATTATCCAACCGATTGTCTCTAGCAGAATTGGGATGAACCATTAGAACCCTGAGGTTCCAACACCCCACATCAACACATTGTTCTAGAGATTTAGGAGGTAAAATTATGTGAACAAGACACCCCCTCATAATTACATCTTCCTAAAGCCAAGCATATTATGGACATTAAAAAACTTATCTTTAGACAACAATTTTGTAAAAATATCAACAATCTGATCATTTTTTTTATAGTAAACAATAGTGACAACCTTCTCTTGGACCAACTGTCTTAAGTAGTGAACATGAAGTTCGATATGCTTCATTTTACTATGTGCAATATGATTATTAGCGACTTGAATTGCACTAAGGATTGAATAGGAAACCCAAGTTTACCAAAGAGATGGCGAAGCTAAACTTACTTTATACCTACATTAACAATGAAACGATACTCAACTCATATAGTCGACAAGGAGACTATATTTTGTTTCTTGCATGACCAAACTAGTGGTCCAATGTTGAAGCAAAACACATAGCCAGAAGTGGATTTTATATTATTAATGTCTCTTTCCTAGTCTGAGTCAGTGAAGCTGACTGATGAGTTTGAACTTCTAAAATATTTGATACCAAGATGAGAGGTACCCTTGATGTAAAGAAAAATTCTTTTGACAACTTTCTAGTGAATTTGTTCAGGATTTTGCATAAATCAAGAAACCAGACTAACAACAAAAGAGATGTTAGGTTGAGTGTGAGTGAGATAAGTAAGGTTATCGAATTGTTGTTGATAGAGAGTGGCACCGACTTTGGGAGATTGACAATATTTAGTCAACTAAACTCCATACTGAAAAGGATTACCACACAACTTACAGTCGAACATCTTAAAATGATTCATGAGACCCAATATGTATTTATATTGATAGAGAAGCAAACCATTAGATATAGGTAAAAATTGAAGAGCGCGGAAGTAATGCAAAATACCAAGATTTGTGATATCAAAAGTTTCAACAAGTTGTTTCTTCAATATAATAATGAGATCAATATTATTTCTCGTTATTACCAAGTCATTAACATATACAACAACAATTAAGGTATCACCATGAACATGTAATACATAAATACTGTGATAAGATTCACAATGTTTTAAACCAAGGTTGAGATAGAAATGATTGATCTTAGCATACCAAGCTTTGGGATCTTGTTTCAAAACCATAAAGAGACTTCTGAAGTCCAAAAAAAAATGATTAGAATATATCACAAATCCAAGGGGTTGTTCCATGAAAATTTCTTTAGATAAGTCGCCATGAAGGAAGACACTTTTCACATCCATTTGGTGGATCTACAAGGGAAATAATCAGTCGAACATAATTTGTCTTTGCAACATGAGAAAAGGTATTAGTGTAGTTGATGCCTTCTTGCTGAGAAAATCCTTTCATGACCAAACACACTTTATGACACTCGAGCACCTTCAGTGGTAAATTTTCTCTTATAGACCCATCACCACTTCACAATATTCTTCCCTTGAGGTCAAGGAACTAAATCCCAAGTATGATTCTTCGAAAGAGAATTCATCTCATATTGCATAGATTTTTCCCATTTAGTTTGTCCTTTGTGCATCTTAGTAAGAGACATGATTAGAAGTCTAAAGAACATGAGTCATCAAGGAAACACTGGCCTGCTACTTTTGATTGTGAGTTTGTCGGCCCGAAGAGACATCACCAACATCAAGGCCAATTGTTTTAATTGTTTTAGCAACCCATCTAGGTAGGTAGGGAAATGGTGAATTGATATCCACTGTAGAAGGTCAATCAAAAGAAGGAACACTTTTATTTGAAGGAGACATGGGACCATTCGATTAGAGATCAACTATCTAGTTGAAATAGAGATTGACTATCTAGTCAACTCAAGAACATAGATCAATGGTATGGTCGAAACAAGAACAAAGTTTGACTATCCAGTTGAAATGTTGAAAAAAGGAATAGCTGAACCATGGTTAGAAAAAATATCAAAGGAACCATCTTGTAATAAACCAGAGGAAGAATTCAAAAATTTAATACCTGAAGATTTCTCATCAAAAAACACATTTCTCCTAATAATGATCTATCATTTTATAGGGTCAAACAATCGATATGATTTGGATTCTTCAGAGTACCCCATCATGATGAAATCATTACTCTTTGCATCCAATGTATTCTTGTAATCATCCAGAATATGAGCCCAAGCAACACAACCGAAGAATTTGAGGTGACCAACCGAGGGCTTCTTTCCACACCATCTCTCAACTGGAGTCACATAACTGGCAACTCCAGTCAGAATAGGATTCAAGAGGTAGTTGGAATAAAAAATTTCCTCAGCAAAAAAACAAGAGGGTAGCTATTTTTCCTGCAAAATACAATGAGTCATTTCAACCAATGTTTGATTCTTTCTTTATGCTATGACATTTTGTTGAGGAGTATGAGGGACATACCTCTTTTAGGAAATACCAGATCGAACAAGGTATTCTGAAGAAAAAATTCCTTTGAGAGTGAAAACCATAGATGAAATAGGGAGAGATGGGGGTAAGGGGAAGGCCGACAACCATGACCCTTTGTTTCCCATTCCTCATCCTTCTCTCCTATTCTATTTTTCTTATTTCATTTAATTCTCTATTTTCCTCTCTTTTTAATTTTCTCATTCAACTTTACATTTGCATTCGTTTTACAATGTTTTCTTGACCTTTGTTAGTTTTCGAATTTCATTGTAGGTACCGAGTCCTAAACCCATTCATTGGTCCATATCTGTTTTGGATTACACTTTCCATTAAGTGGGTTTTTATCTCCAAAATATCAAGGAAACCAATTTGGACCAATGTGCCTTTTTCTACTTCTATGGAATGTGGTTCTAACTCTAGCTCCTAGAAACTACTCTAACTTTGGCCACTTGATCTTTTTTTTGGCTTTATTTTTCTACAAAGTAGAATCTTCTCACTAAATTTCAATTCTGAGGAATCTCCAAATCCAAAATTTGCAATCAAAACTCATTCCCATATCCCTCTTAGTCTTGGAGACAATTCATCTTGGTATCCAAGTGGAATGTCGGTCTATGTTTAGTGTGACCCTAGCACACCATGTCATCACAGATTATTCCCACGAAAGGAAGTGTGGTCTGCCTTCTCTTGCTAGGATCAGTTTCTTCATGACATAGAAAAAACTTTCTAGTGCCCACACATGATCGCAAGCATGTCATGGAGTTGTCAATAACTCCTCCAAAGGTCATTAACCTTTGTGCACCAATATTTGGTACATCTTCAAGAAAAAAATATTTCGATGTAATATTGAAAACAACCATTGGAATGTGGCTTCCTTTGGCATCAATTTTTTATCTATATTTTTGGTGATGAAAACATCCGATGCAACTATCTCTCCTTAGATAACTTATTCCCCTTAGATTGGAGATGTAGGAAACTCTTTATGTTCTACAATATTCAATATCCACACTCTTCTCTTAGCTATGCGGTTTCTGGGGTAAATCTTCGAATGAAGCTACCAAAAATTTTCTTTCCAATCTCCATTGAACCTGTAGGGATGGAAAACGTTATAGGCATTGGTATGGACTGATTGAGATAGTCCTTTTCTTCCCATGCTTCTAAGTTTTCTCTTGAATGGGAGAAGCATTATTTTCCTTCTTCCTATGAAAAAAATTAGGCACGTGGAATATGTCTTGATTCTCCTAGAAAGATGCCTTAAGATGGCCTTTATTATTACAAAATGAGCAATCCTTTGAATACAAACAGTCGATAGTGGTGTGGCGTTTCCTCTTACAACAATGAAAAAAAAGGGATGTCTTGTTTTAGGTATACCTCTTGGTATTCTTCTCCTTCTTTCCCAGGTTGTTTGGATTTCTTCCTCTTCCGAGTGATGGTGTAGGTTGAGTCTTCAATCTCTTCTTATCACTACCCTTCTTAAATATGCCACAAGAAGGCCAGGGTGGTAGTGGGTTGAAAACTTCATTTTTTTTCTCCTTCTCCTAATGAACAAACCGACTCCAACATGTCTTTATCATTTATAGAAATGGTCTCATGGTCATGGGATTTCTCATTCTGAAAATAATTCCTAAGACTTCATGCTTGGCCCATGGTGTAGCTATAATGGGGATCAATATGCCTTTTCTTCTCTTGCCTAACCCTTGTCCAACATAGCCCATATGCCTTAGGAGCTTGGAACCAATAAATCTGGTATGATTTTCAAATTTACCAAAATGTTCTTGAGAGAAATCCAAGGAAGGTGAGCTTACCAAAGTGGTCTCAATCATTACAGTGCTAGCTTCGATAATGGTAATGGAAAGTGACCTTTCTTCTCGATGCTCTTGAACAACTACTTGAATATTTTTCAAGGTGTCCTCCTTCATTGAAATTTCTTGTTTCACCTATGCCATTATATGAGTGAGCCTATCTTCTTTCCATCTATCAAACTAAATGACCTCACCAAGGTGTATAAGTTGCATTTTGTGCTTGTTATGATTTTTCATGACTACAGTGAGGGATTCTTAGCATTCATAAATTTAGCAACGGAATTAGTTTGGTAGAGGTATAAAGGTTTTTCTCCATCTATAACATTCTCTCGTTGAACATTTGGACTTTATCCTTCAATTGTTCTTTCTTTTCTTTAAGTTAAGCATTTCTAGCTCACATCTCTTCCAACTTTTCTATGCTTGCTTTAACCATGCTAAGGTCTACAATGTTATGTTCAAAGTTATGAAAATTGTGTCATAGTCAAGGATGTAATTTATTTCATACCTTATGATATGTAAATAAGGGACTTATATCCCACTCACTTCACCAACATAAATCCCTTATGGAATTTTACTGCTTGTCTCTGTCTCAATCTTGTACACATTGTTCTTCCTTCAAAAAGGATACTAGGTATTTATCCTTTGTCTTGTACAAGGATATTTTCTCTTCTCTAGGTTGCAAGGCCTATCCTTTTTGCAACCTCCACTATGGATGGAATGGCTGGATCCTTTCTCTGCATAACCTACACATAAGAATCAATGGATAATGTGATAACAAAATGTACCCCAACTGTCTAGAATGCCAATGGGGTATTTTGAGTTCTAGCTTCTGAGCACAATCCAATCCTAAGTGTAACCTCCCTACTACTCTCTCTTCAATGGCATATAAGGATGGGTTTATTGGATGACTATGTAAGTCCATGGAAAGTGCCAATCAACTCGAGATTCACTTAGACTTCTTCAATCATTGTTCATTTAATGATGTGATTGAAACACTTGTTTTTTGTTTGGTTGCAACTACAGATACATGTCCATTTATGATACAATCAATTTATGTCAACTACCAATGTGTCCAATTACTTATGGAGTAGTGATATGGTTGATATCCAATTTGTTTTAGCTGCCAATGTGTCCAATAACTTATGGAGTAGTGATATGGTTTCCAATCAATGCACAATATTATTGAAAAATGGAGACATAAACAATTCATTATACATGTCTTAAGAAANGTGTGTGTGTGTGTGTGTGTGTGTGTGTGTGTGTGTGTGTGTGTGCGTGCGTGTGTGTGTGTGTGTGTGTATTGAAATATGGCTCAATTGTACATTTTTTACAAAATGGCACATCATGCCCAATACACATAATGACAATTCATGCCCAAGATACACAATGGATCAATATGTTTCTCAAAATATGATCTTCCTCTTCTTTGAGGTTGAGGAAGCTCAAGATTTCTTTCATCAAGGATTAGTATGCCTTTCTAGAGATTATAAAGGAGACACCATCCATAGAAGTTATTTTCACAATTTTGTTAGATAACAAACATAGAAAATACAACTAGAATTTGATATAACAAAACTCATCATGGATGTAACTACTAGTATTGAGGGCATTTCCCTCCTCATTAACTTAAGCCTCTCCATTATGCCTTACTATAGTAGTTACAAGAATCAATAAATGAAAAATTCAAAGCATTGCAAATGAATTTCATATTTTCTTAATAAGAATTTCATCAAATAATGATTTCATTAAGTATTAATAAATGAAGGAGATTGTCCTTATTGGCTAAGAGGTTTATCCATCAATCAAACATATTGATATAAGTAAATAATGGGGAACACAACAACTATAGATGAAATAATTATAGATGCAATGGTTGTAGAGGAAAAACTATAGATAGAACATTTATAGATGCAAAAACTGTAGAGACAATAAAAGGAGATGTAACATTGGTAGAAGGAACAAAGGAATGGGAATGCCAGATTAGGCAATAAAATAAGGTGTAATAAAACCTGCAATGGGTGTATTGATAGTATAATGTTTCCTTTGAAGTGATGATAAAAACCCATGAGATACAATATCAAAAGATATCCCATGTAGGGAGAAAACATAATATCAAGGGTAGGGTGGAATTGTAGTATCTAAATAACTAGGATAGGGTGGCCATTAAAAACTCCCACCATGTACTACAAACACCAAATTCAAACCCATTTGGGTTGTAATAAAACTATGAAAATATAGGGTCTAAAACAATTAGACAAGTAAAAATTAAATTCATAGATCTAAAAACATGTTTGTTGTAATACCTTGTGTCAATGTAGGATGGATAGCGAAGGTGTGCCACCAAAGATTATACTGAAAGGTGGTTGTTTCATCTCATGTCTAGATGTATGGGTGGTGAATGAATAAATCCATGGGTATCTACATAGACCTTTATAATATGTTTCATTCTAGTATAAAACAAAAAAATAAACTAGAATACGAAAACAAATTTCATATTAACCAAATTTAACTTGACATTTGATGCTTGAATATGGGGTAATCTATCAACCCTAGTTCCTAGTTGGATATGGTTAAAGTATTTCTCCCATCACTAACTATAGAAACACATGTCAAACTATTTATGATTAATAAAAAATCATAAATAACCATATTTAAAAAACAATGAAACAAAATCATAAAATATGAAAACATTATAAATAAACAACCTAAACTCGTTGTAATAGTCAAATGGAAATCCATAGATAAGTGCAGGACATATGTGATAATCTAGTTCTATAAAAGGAAACTTTATGAACATTGGAAATTAGTGATGACTTTATCACATAATAGTTATTTTTCTAAAAGGATAGAGATGGTCTCGTTCATATGGAGGTAATATTTAAAATGTATGGTTAGTATAGAGGTTGGTTATGAGTTGGGTAGTGTGTTAGTTTGTATATAGGATCACTCCGCATGTTATTAAATCATAAAGTTTTGATTAATAAAAACGAAGGAAAATAATTAGGTACGAAAACACAATAACATTTTTAATTACAATAAAAATAATAAACAATGTCTATGTAACTATATAATCATATACATGTTTTAATATGAAGTAGTCAATATGATTAAAGGTGACATCAAATGGTTTTACAAGAAGCTTTGAGCAAGATAAGTGAGTACATAATATAGAGTTAGGAATAAACATTGAATCAAGTGAATATAATGTTCATGATCAAAGGTTTTGATTATTCACTACTTCATAATAGTAAACTCTCACATCTTTTTAATGACTTATTTTCATATTGGATATCATTCACATCATAAATTAGAGGATGAAGATGAAGTTGAAGTTGTAGAAGGATAAAAATACAAAATTCTAAAGCCAACATACAACCTATAAATGAAGATACTAAAATATAATTTTGATGATGATGTTGACATCTATACATAACTTGTTAACATGGATTTCGATTTTAAATAAAAACACATACAAAATGAAGATGTAAATAACCTACCACTTTTACTTCAAAAATGAAGAAATTACAAAATGAAGATGTAAATAACCTACCACTTTCACTTCAAAAATGAAGAAATTACATGGAGAAACAAATTGATTAAACATGTTTTAATGAAATTTATAAACCCTTAAATAAATGTGTCAACCAAAACTTTGATGAGACATACAATATTCAACAAAGTTTCTTATTACAAAGGGTAGGACATTCAATCAATACACAAGAATCTTCAAGTAATCATACAAAAAGAATCAATGAAAGAAAACCTAATAAGAAACATCTATACATCATTTCAAATTTGAGGTTGAGTATACAATAATAACATGTAGCAAGGATGTTTAAACACTTGCCTTAAGAAAGACCATTACTTTTCTACTTTAGTTAGAATATATTAATTGAAGAGAGAGTCCATTTATTAGAATAAACTAATCATATCATTTAGAACATGTCATGCATCTTATTAATAATCAAATAAATAACAAGATGCACACAAAAATTGAAGCCTACTAATATAAACAAATCAATAGAGTACATGGTCCCAACCTCCAATCCCCCAATATATGTTGGCATTGTTATTAATTACGGTCTAATTAAAGGACACATGTAATAATTATCGTAACTTATTTATGGTTATGGTTATACAGATCTTTGACTTATAACTTCAGTTCAATGTTTTGAGGAAAAAACAACATAAACTCATATCAATACCTACATATGAGTTTCCTCATTGGAATATGTTGTTAAAACTAGTGGATCAATTGTAAAAGACTATATTATCAACCATTTCACCATCTCATAGGAGATATACATTGTTTCACATATGTTTCCATTAATGTCAAAGTGGCCATGTGTTGGAATACTGAGAGGGGGGGCGGTGAATCAGTATGAGCACCTTTTACCACTTTTAATCACAATATATAAACTTCAAATTTATCACCAATATATCATTTATTATTGCATTCAATATATCATGATCATATAACCATAATAAGTACCATTCAACAATATCACATCAGATACACAGTACACTATAATTTACATGGAAACCCAAATGGGAGATAACCACATAATTCTTTCTTATATATATCAAAAATACATTCATAGGAAGCACCAACTTTCAAATTATCCAGCACCAACTGGAAGGAAGAAACAACCCCCTGATTTACAAGAACCAACTTTAATGAAGCACTAACTCCTTGAGTTCTTCGAAACCAACTGGAAGGAGGCTACGACCCCTTGATTTAAAGGCACCAACATGAAGAAAGATCAAAATACCTGAGTTCTCTGAAACCAACTAGAAGGATGCTACAAACCCCTTTCCTTTCCCCATCCTTCCACCCTAAAATATAAGTGTAGACTCACTGTCACTACCGATGATCAACTTGTAATTTCCATTGTCACCAACCTGTCACTCTCACATCAACCTACTTGTCGCTGTCACTGTCACATCAACCAACTTGTTACTGTCATTGTCACTGATATACCATCATCAACCAACTATAACCATATCCACTCACATGGATACCAAGACTATCACCAAACCATGCACATCAATCATCAACCTGTATCAACCATGCATCACTAATGCACATCAACATGTACCATACCGTGTACATCAACTTGTACCATACGATGTACATCAACATGTACCATACCAAGTACATCAACCATGTACCATATCATTGTTGAATTTTCACCATGCTAGGCTCAAGCATGAGGTTTATTTCATTTTTAGAATTTACTTGAACCATAAACAAATGCAACTACACCATTCACAATTTATGCAATAACCAATATCACAAGAAGAAATACCATACACAATAACACAAGAAATATCCTGGGAAACCCTTCTCAACAAGGGAAGAAAACCCAACAATCCTTTTCTATATTCTCAAGAGAAAGACCTCTCACACCATAGACCAAGAACATAAAAGAGTGCTCTCCAAAACCAAGAAGCTAGTGCCCAAGAGAGGTGCACACTTAAGCCCTAGAAGATGTACTTGCTGAAATTTAAAAATGGCAAGTGACTTGTGTGTGTTTTGTATTTCGTCAATGGGGAAATTACCTTTATTTATACTAGACTAGACATACCAAAAATGGCGTCTATTGGAACAACATGGCCGACCTCAATAACTAAAAAACTAATTAATTATTACAATAAACATTAATTATCTTTCACATATGGTGGAGCCGAACTGACCCTTTACATCACAATTAGGGTTACAGGTAAATATCACTCTCAGAATGTGCTCAACCATATGGACATCCTACTCAACAGATCTCTATCTCATTGAGTCTCACGGGAGAATCATCTAGAGTATCACATTGTCTCAATTCTCTACACAGAGGAGAATGATACATCCATCACATGGGCACCTTCACCCCTCACAGGGGTACACATTGTTTCATCTCAAATGACACACCCATCTTATGGACATCCTCACCCCACACAGGGGCATACACATTGATACATCCATCTCATGAGCATCCTCACCCCACATAGGGGCACACAACATCCCATCTCAGTCTCAAAGAGGAACGCCACACCCAACTCATGGGATCTCTCACAGGTCATCTCACTTAGTCTCAGAGGAGAACATGTCCTGGAGGATGTAGCACGAAGCTGTAATCATCAACACTCCCTCTCAGCTAGGGAGGCATTCTCCACCAGGCCAAGTCTCTCACAGAAGTACTCAAACTTCTTCTTGGCAAGCGATTTGGTGAAGATATCTGCAATTTTCTCATGTGTAGGAAGTTACTACACATGTACTACTTTCCTTTGCACCATGTCTGTGATATAATGATATTTTATCTCAAGGTGTTTCGATTTATCATGAAACACAGGGTTCTCAGAGAGCTTCACACAACTCTGGTTATCACAATGAATAATGGTAGGATCTATCTCATGATCAAATACATCTGTCAGGAGCTTGTGAAGCCACACTGCTTCGCAGACTACCACACTCAATGTTATATACTCTGCTTCTGCGGTACTCAAGGCCATAGATCTTTGTTTCCTGCTGCACCAGGAAACCATGGTAGACCCCAAGATAAAACAACAACTGGATGTGCTCTTCAGTTCCACTGTGCTCCCTACCCAATTTGCATCAGCATATCCCTGTAAGCTTATGTCTACACTGGAGGCATATCTCAGGCCATATCCTACTGTGCCTCGTAGATATCTCAATACATGCTTCGCTGCTATCCAGTGAGTCTATTTCAGTTGACTCATGAACTGACTAAGTAGATTCAATGCATAACATATATCAGGTCTGGTGTTAACCATATACATCAATGATCCAATCATCTGTCGGTATAAATGTGGATCAATCTCGCCTGAATCAGTAGAAACATCGTTCACTTTATTCAAATCCATCACCATCGGTGTAGGCATGGATTTGCAGTCTTTCATACCAAACTTCTTCAATATATCCACTGTATATTTTCCTTGAATCAGGAAAATATCATCAGTCCTCTGCCATTCTTATAGTCCCAATAAGTAGTGCATCATACCTAGATCCTTCATCTCGAATTCAGAAGTGCATGCATGCTTGCATTCAACAATAAGTATTTCTGAACCGATAGGGAATAAGTCATCCACATACAGGACCAATATCGGGTACTTGTCACCAACAATATGATAATACAGGTTTGGATCAACAACACTCTTGTTGAATCCCAAACTCATCAAGAATCCATCCATCTTCTCATACCAAGCACGAGGTACTTGCTTTAGTCCATACTGGGATTTCTTCAACCTGCACACATGATATTTCTCGTCGTGTATCACGAATCCTTCTGGCTGCTATATATAAATTTCTTCCTCAATATCACCATTGATAAAGGTCGTCTTTACATCCATATGATCTAGTTTCCAACCCATGGATGCAGTTAGTGCAATGATAGTACTGATGGAAGTGTATCAGGCTACTTGAGAAAATGTCTCATCATAGTCAACTCCCTCTACTTGTGAGAATCCTCTGGCTACAAATCTCACTTTGTATTTCTCGACACTTCCATCAGTTGCATTCTTGATCTTATAGATCCACTTGGAAGTCACTACAGACTTCCCTTCTGGTCTCAGAATAATATCCCACACATCATTCTTCAAGATGGAATGATATTCTTCTGTCATCGAATCTTTCCATACCTGTTGACCTGTTGCTTGTCCATGACAAGAAGGCTTGGTATCAGTGATGTGGCTCATTGATGAAAAATAACTCTAAAATATCTTTGGTCTCTTGCTCTATCGGAATGTGCCTTGAGGAGCTACATGGCCCTCTGCCTCTTGTAGAGTTTGTCGAGCCCAGGAAGGCCTTTTATGGCCTACTGCAATGCCTTTGGGGATATCAATTGGAGAAACTGGATCAACTTGACCAACTAGATTAACTGGAATAATGGTTGTTTCCCTCTAAACCTATGGAGGGGGAGAAGGTACTATCTTGCTGTCAATATCCATCTGAGATTCTCTAGATCTTTGAAAGTCTATCTCTTCTTCAAAGATAACATCTCTGCTCACTTCAATTTGTCTCTGACTAGAGATGTAGATCCGATATGGCTTCGAAGATTCACTGTATCCCACAAATGTGCCTTTCCTCCCTGAAGGGTCTAGCTTGGACCTCTTTTCTTTGGGTACACGAAACTACACTAGACACCCAAATATCCTGAAGTGTCCAATCTCAGGCTTCACTCCGGTGAAGGCTTCTTTAGGAGTAATGTTCTTCAAAATATGGTGAGGAATCTTGTTTTTAACATATATCGCTGTCATGCATGCTTCTTCCCACAAGATCATAGGTAGAATCTGATCATGTATCATTGCTTTGGTTGCCTCAATAATGGTTCTGTTCTTCCTTTCTATAACCCCATTCTGCTGAGGGTTGTAAGGAACCGAGTACTCCCTCTTGATCCTTGCTTCAATACAAAAATAACTGAAATCCTTGGAGGTGTATTCTCCTCCATTATTTGATCTTAGTACTTTTATATTTCTTCTGGTCAGGTTCTCAACTTGAGATTTGAATTCTTGAAATATTGCAAGGACTCCATCCTTGGTTTTCAGGAAACAAATCCAAGTTTTTCGAGAGTGATCATCTGTGAAGAGTACATAGTACAAATATCCATTCAGGAAGACAACATTCATTGGCCCACACACATCTGAATGTATTAAGTCCAATATTTCCTTGGATCTATTGTCACTGCTCAAGAAGGACCCCTTGACATTTTTACCAAGGGCACAAGCTCTGCAAACACCTTTATGCCAAATTTGTATCTTTGGAACACCTGTTACCATTTTCCCTAGAGTTGGAAGGGCTCTATAATGAATGTGAGCAAGTCTTCTATGCCATAGCTCACTCAAGCTAATAGTATCATGTAACAGGGCCTGGACTGGTATGATAGTTAACCCGTATAAGCTTCTTTCTTGAACACCAATTACTCTGGACGAGTTTATATGAGAGTCCTTGTTCCATGCAAGGAATTTTATTTCAGAAAAAAGTAACCTTGTAGCCTTTGTCTTCTAAGGAGGAAATGGAGACAAGGTTCCTCTTCATCCTAGGTACATATAGTACTTTACTTAACTGAAGAGGTATGTCAGAATCTAGTTGGAAAGTAGAAGTTCCAACCCCTTTCACATTATATCTGGCATTGTCTCCAAGAACAACATGTAGATTGGTCTCTTTCTCAACAATAGCAGTCGGGTAATCTTTAAATCTAGTCATGTGCTTGGAGGCACCATCGTCAATTAACCAAGTATCATCATTAGTAGGAACCATACCTGAGAGTGATGAAATGAATAAGAAGGCTTATTCTTTGATGTCTTCGTCTCTTTGAAGTATTGGCTTCCAGGGACTATATTTTCTTGATCCATCAATCTTATCTTCCATCATAGTTTTGTTCATCATATTTTTAGATTCTTCACAAACCATTACCAACTGGGCTAGGAAACCTAACGTTTAGGCTAGGCTAGCAATTTTAGGTTTTGTTGGGCTTATGACTACCAACAATAAGCCTTGAAATTAAGAAGAACATTGGTGAGCTGAAAAACTCTTTCAATGAGTTGCAAAAACCCTAAATCTGAATTTTCTGCAGAAAATTGCAAAACCCTAGAAACCTCAGGGCCAAAAATCAAAGATTCTCAGAATTGCAATCTAAAGCTTGTTGGAGGTGTGTTGAAGGAGGTCGTACACTCCTATACAATTTTATCCCCAACGTCTAAGTTTAAGGTGTTGAAACACCAAAAAATATAGGGCCGTATGGATTTTCTGGAAACCCTATGAGGGTCGTACAGTTCTGGAGAAGAGAGAGGACGGTTGGATTTAATGCTTGTGCAATGGGTTCTTCAAGACCTATGCTCTGATACCATGTTTAATTTTCACTATGCTAGGCTCAAGCATGAGGTTTATTTCATTTTTAGCATTTACTTGAACCATAAACAAATGCAACTACGCCATTCACAATTGTTGCAATAACCAAGATCACAAGAAGAAATACCATGCACAAGAAAACAATAAATATCTTGGGAAACCCTTCTCAACAAGGGAAGAAAACCTAGCAATCCTTTGCTATATTCTCAAGATAAATACCTCACACCATAGACCTAGCACACAAAAGGGTGCTCTCCAAAACCAAAAAGCTAGCGCCCAAGAGAGGTGCACACTTCAACCCTAGAAGATGTATTTGCTGAAATTTCCAAATGACAAGTGACTTGTGTGTGTTGTGTATTTCCTCAATGGGGAAATTACCTTTATTTATAGTAGACTGGACAAACAAAAAATGGTGTTTATTGGCACAACATGGCCGACCTCAATAACTCATAAAATAATTAATTATTACAATAGACATTAATTATCTTTCACATATGGTGGAGCCAACATGTATCCTTTACATCACAATTAGGGTTACGGGTAAATATCACTCTTAGAAAATATAGCAAGGGATCTCACACACCCACTAGTGCTCAACCACTAGGGTCACGTCCACCTATGCTTGGCCACATGGACATCCTACTCAACAAATATCTATCTCACTGAATCTCACAGGAGAATGATCTGGAGTACCACATCGTCTCAACTCTCTACACAGAGGAGAAAGATACACCCATCACATGGGCACCTTCACCCCTCACACGGGTACACATCGTTTCATATCAAATGACACACCCATCTTATGGGAATCCTCACCCCACACAAGGGCATACACATCGATACATCCATCTCATGGGAATCATCACCCCACACAGGGGTACACAACATTCCATCTCAGTCTTAGAGAGGAATGACACACCCATCACATGGGCACACCCAACTCATGGACTCTCTCACATGCGTCTCACTCAGTCTTAGAGGAGAACATGTCCTGGAGGATGTCTCACGAAGCTGTAATTATCAACAATCACGTACATCAACCATGCATCAAACCTGTACCATCTCATGCATCAACCATATACCATATCATTCATGATATGTCTCAATCATACCATACACCATGTACCATAATATATCGCCAATGAAGTTCCTCAAACGTAACCAAGATAGCCAAGATACCAAGATACCAATATAATCAATATGTGCTACTAATGAATGTACCATATAATCACTAAGGTGTACCTCAACATGTACCAACATCACCAAGATATGCACCTCATACATGTACCATCATGTACCATTGCCTCAACAAGATACCAAAGGCATGCCCATCACATATTCAACAAGTAACCAATATGTACCTCAAACCACGTGCCTCAAGCATGTGCTAACATACATAGACAATGACAATGTACCAAGAGATACCATCAAATATGTGCCATATCACTCATATACCATACAACAAACCATATGCCAAGTATCCAAGATGTTCCTATAACAATGTATCATACCATCACGAAGGTGTACCATGCACAATCATTACCATGACATGTCTCAAGCATGTATCATAAAAACATAATCATAAGCCTAAAAAATAACACATACGCATATCTCTGATCCTGTCGCTGACCTAATACACATTAATACCAACCTGTAAATTTTCCTCACTCCTCAACAACCTGGTACTAACATTTTCCCAATTCTGTCTTGTCCTCGTGGGATTGATACTTGTTGTCTAGTGGGCCCTCACATGAAAAGCCCTAGAAAAGCCGCAGGGGTGCCTCGCGAGACACTGGTTGTCTAACCAATGAGGGTTATCCAAACTAGGGTTTCTTTAGAGAAATCTCCACACACTTGTAATCCCAAAACTCTCTCCTTCGCTACCTTATATTTCTCCATTGCAAACACACTAATAGATCACTTACATAGAATATATTCAATAGAATGTGTGTGTGAATGTACTTATGAGAGGCTTCTTGGGGTGTATATATAATTTTTCTAAGTAACCTATTTCCTTAATTTTAGGGCTTCTTGATATTTCTTGTTACAACCAATTTATCCTTTCAGTAATGACTTGCAACCAATTAGGGGCTTCTTAACCCTTCTTCGGGGCTTCCAACTTCATGAGGGCATATCTACCTAACCGTGAAGAACCACACGACATACCACCTACCATTGGAAATGACACAACAAGGACTATCCATCTATGAGTTTGTTACATGCATTTACACTGTCCTTCATGTCCTTATTCCTTAAACAAATTTGGGCTTCATGAACACACCTATGGGTTTCTTATAGACATATTTAAAGCATCTTTCCATGAGGGACATTCTTAGAGATACACCATAAGGGGACCACTTTGGAGACTTCTCCAAATACACCCGTCACATCTGTTGACATCAATGACAACCACTGCTTGTTGACATCAATGACAACCATTTATCCAACAACATCAATGAAAACCAATTGTCCAACAACCTCCCTCTTTGGCATTGATGGAAATACTTATATTCCAACACTCATACTCAACTTGTGACCAATGCTCCTCCTATGTTTCTCTACTCATGTTTATCTCCCCCTTTGACATCAATGGAAAATGGTATCTCCCCTTGGGATTTCTCTCCCTGTCTTCATGCTTCTAAACTTTCTCTTTCCCCCCCTTTGACATCATGGGTAAAAGGGTAACTCCCCCTGTCGATATACCTTCTCTGAAAAATCATTCTCTCACTTCATGCACTCCCTCTATCTTCATGATTTTGATCTCTTTCTCTAACAATTTCTCTTCCTTGAATTTTTTGAAATATGTCGTGTAGATCAATGTGGGATTTTCTGTATATGATTTCTTTCCTCTCTTCTGTTGTTCTTTGTCCATTGGTGCTTCCTCTTGTAATTCACTGAAATATATAAAAATCATTCAAAGTTACCTGACTTCAAGTCTTCATGACTTGTCAATTTCATATTAATGACCATACTTTCGTCTAACAATATAGCTTCTACTTATGGTTTCTCTTCCCTATTTTGTTGTGCCTTTCACTACATGCCTTCCTGTGACTAACCGATTCCATTTGTCCACTGAGTCAACTGATTCCAATTGTTACTATGATTTCACCCAATGTCATATATCTGTTTAGACCTGTCAAAGTTCCCATGAATCCATATCTTTCCATATGTCATAAAATTGTCCATGAATCTGTTACTCAACTACATACAATGCTGACTCATCTGCTGCCATTGATCACTACATATTATGCGCTTCTATTATCAAACTATTATGAAATCACCTTTCCAATATATGAAAACACTTCAGACTACTCGAAAGATAGTTCTCTGATTTGTAGAGCTGCTGCTTAGACTCCCCCTGTTCAGTATTCATATTTACCGTGAGTCTCCAAGCCAGATGGCTCATAAAAGTATTCACTTTGATGTGGAGTAATTTGCCTCTTCATCTATGGAGACATATTCCTTTTCATCCTCTTCTTGAATTCTGACATTCCCTCCATCATATTCCTAAATTATAACATCTTCCTCTTCATCCTCTGCCTGAATTTTGACACCTTTCTCTTGGCCTATGAATTCATTATGATATTGCGTTGATGTAAATCTTGTGAGTATGATATTTGGGACTTGGTTTTCATTTACGTCCTCTTTGTTTTTTTCATTTTTCTCCAAAAATTCTTGTATATGACATCCATGTTTTCCTTCATGGGAGGCTCTATCACACTTCTACAATTTCGAGCTATGTGACCATAATTGTGGCATTTGTAACATTCAATATTGAAGAGAGACACATAACCATATCTTTCTTTATCATTTCTTCTATATGTTTTTCAATCTACAACTTTATGCCCAAAGTTAGTACAAATAAAAAAATGACCATAAAATAAACTTTCATACCTAGGACTAAATGATCTTCTTTGTGGTGTAGTCCTTTTGATTTCTTACCTTGGCTGATCATGATATTCTCTTTGGTTGTTTCCTTCACAACGATTGAAGCTTATTTTCTTCCTTAATGTAGAAGGTATTATGTATTCATTCCTTTCTGATTCTTGTTGACCATGATTCATTCTTTTGATAACTTCTGCATAACTCTTTTGTTCTATTGCTTTCGTCATGGAGCTTGAACCTTCCTCAAAATGAAAATTCTTGTATCCTAGTCTAGATTTGTCACTATATGACCTTTGACTGTTGAGAATTTTTTTTAACACTTGAGAACTTTTCAAGTTCTTACTGATCTTGTTGACTTCAACTGTCAATGTCATGATTTCTTTTTCAAGCTTCTCACACTCTTTTTTTCTTTATCATATGGATATACATTACTTCTTCCTTTCTCTTTCCTTATTCAAGTTGGGTTTTCAAGGAGATGATTTCTTTATCAGAGTTAAAACACTGATTAATTCTACCTCAAGATCCACTTCACCTTCTTCTTCGTCTCTTTCAGGAGTTCTTTTCTTAGTTTTCATAGCCATAAAAAGTACTCTCTCTGAGTCACTATCACTCTCATCATCTTCATCAAATGAAGAACTGTCTTCTCTTGAGTATAGATTTTTGTTGAAGACTTTACTTTTATCTCCTTTCCCATTTCCCTTTTGATATTTCTTTTATTTCTTCAGATATTTTTCTTCATCATTATCTAACTTCTTAGCATAAGGACACTTATTTGAAAATTGACCAATTTTACAACAATTAAATTTTTTTAAGGGAAACATATCTTTGTACTTGTCGGTTTCTCTCTTCAACTTCCTTACGAAGTTGGCTATTTCTTCATCATCATCTAAATCATTGCTACATTTGCAATTTGGCTTTGACTTGGGCTTTTTTTTTTTTTGGATGCTTTGAAATATGCTTCTTTCTTGGATGGATTTTCCTCTTTTGTTCTCATTTCATAAGCTGTAAATATTCCATGTATCTCATCCATGATTATCGTACCCATATCTTCTCTTTCTTATAGTGCTAAAATTTTAGGATCAAATCTCATTGGAAGAGATCTTAGTACCTTTTGAACAATAATAGATTCATCAACTTCTTCTCCCAATCCTTTAATTGCATTCACTGTTTCATCAACTCGTAAAAATTAAGATGCAATGTTTTCATCTTCCTTCATTTTAAACTATTCAAATTGACCTCTGTAAGTCTGAATCTTGGCCACCTTGATTTTTCCATCTCCTTCATAAAAATTCTAAAGTTTGTCCCTAATATCCATTGCAGAATCACAATGCATAACCTTGACATATACCGAATTAACCAGACAAGTCTGGATATCATTTTTAACCCTCAAATTGTTTTGACTAAGTTTCTTTTTAACTGTTATAACCCTATGTTTTATAGGATCAATTGGTGACTATAAATTTTTTACTCTTGTTGTAGTTTTTGGTTGTAAATAATATTTCATTCTGCAAATGATTTACAAAAGAAAGAAAATAAAGAAAAGAAAAAAGAAAGAAAAATAAAGAAAAAGAAAGAAAAGAGAAGAAAAGAAAAAGAATAAAAGAGGGTATGAAAAGAAAAAATGATAAACTCCATGCAATAATAATGGCTTGATTTATACAGTCTAATCATGGTCAAGTCTTTTGAATTTATGTTGATAGGTTAGTGAATAAAAATTGACTAAACTGTTTAATCTTAGCCAAGATAGATAGGTTAGTGAATAAATTTGATCAAATAGTCCCAGGCTAGAGTAATTCTTTAACCCAATAGTCTATACCACTTACACCTACCCCCCCTCCGAACAAGAAAACAAGTCACCTCCCCATATCGCTATCCTCTCTGCCGCCACATACCTTCCCCACTCACTTGTCACCCGTCACATCCCATCCACTCGTCATCCACTCGCTACCCTCAACCTCACCCCTATACACCTTTTACCCATTTTTTACCTCTCCACCTCATCCTCGAGATACCCGTTGGCCAATCAATGCAGGTGATCATAACCGTTGGCCTGCCGACCTGTCATCCTTTTCCAACAGACAGTCATTCAACCTTTTAATCCCGTTTTCACCATTATCGCACTGTGCATGATCCCAACACAACCAGAGCCTCTTTTCTTCGTTGTCTTTAGTCAACAATCTCCATTAAACATCAAAAAACACAACTAACATTTTGTTTTAACTTGCAGGTATCAGCTAAGCCAATGGCTCCTAAGTCCAAATCCACAGAAGTTGAAGAAAATCCCTTTCTCCCCCCTGTTGCATCCCTTTCGTCACCTAAATGAGAAAAATAAGGATGCTTAAAAGTCCAGTTGGGTTAGCTGGACAAGACAACAGTGAATGCAAGAGTTAGAAACATCAAGCATAAGAAATAAACAAAGAGCTAAAATAATAACAATAAAATAAACTAAACTAGAGTGCATAAGGGAAATAGAACAAAAAATAAACAACATGCATGTCACCAATGGATAAGTTGTATTAGTGGGAAAACACCAAAGAGAAAGGGATACTTATGGGTCCCCTCTTCCTCCAAGGGAGGGCTCTTGAAACCCCAATGATTGAGCTATTCTTACAAGTAGAAAACTAGAAGGAAATGGTGAAGAAATCCAAAGCTCATTCACTCAAGATGTGATGTGAATGGTCAAATGAAATGGTGCTTGTATGCTCTAGTGAGGAAAGAGGTTTCTCTAAGAGAATATAGGCAGCATAACAATACAAATGAATTCCTTGAAAATATAGTGCACCCATGGTCTCTTTTTATAGCAAAGCTTTGAGGCATTATTCAACCAGTCTTTAGTGTGAACAAGGGGCTCTTTAGGGCACCCTTAGGTCTTTGACCACCCCCTACTCAGATTCAACTCAGATTTGGGTGTCAAATCGACTTGGGAGATAAACCAAAAGTGGGTGGAAGGCCGACCAAAATCATAAATGCATCGTTCTGAGGTGTGCATGGATTTTTGCATCTACAGTCACGCATCGGGTGCATGTGCTCTTTTCCGACATTTTTCGACTGTCACACATGCGCACGCATCCTTTGTATCCTTAGCGCATGTTGATTTTATAACCAGTTGTATAGTTTTGCGCCCTTTGGAAATGCATTTTTGGGCCATGGATGAACTAATGGGTGTTTGGAGATGTTGGATTCCTGTAACCATTTGTGGACAAAATTCCAGTGATAACAGATGCCCCCTAAGCTGTGAGGTTAGGAGCATACGTATAGCCGAAATACATCAATGTTTCTTCTACTGAGAGTATTTTTGTAAAAAAGAGTGTTGAGGGGAATTTCAAGAGCGACCAATTTGAGGGAGAGGGGAACCTGTAGGACCCAAACCTTTCGCAAGGTGTGGAAAAAATAAAACTGTGTACAAATGAGGAGGGCATGCCCCATGCTCGTTTCATGTAACTCAAAATGTGTAAGATAGTAACTGAAGTTGTGTGTTGACGTAGATAACTGGAGTGCCTTCTGGGGTGGTTTGATAATGGCAGAGGACAATTATGATGGTGAACAAATTTTGAAAAGAGGTAATGACACCTGTAAGAAGGGTCGATGATACACAAACATTGATAGCCTATCAAATTTCAGAGGTCTTCGAAAAATATAAAAAAAAACTGCAATAGTCGCAAAGTAAGACCCACCACAACATGATAAAGTGTTGAAGTCGAATGTCGTGGGGGCCAATGATAGTAGAGAGCAACGATGGGTCTCTCTGTGCCGTCCGAGACTCCTCATTAGAAAGGTAATGAGAGCCAAGATATTGTCACCCTTCTGGAAACTGTGTTGATGTCGACAGAAAGGGAGACGCGACTTTAAGAAGCAAAGGGCTTCAGGAAATACACGGGATAAAATCATGAACTGATGAGGAACATGGATGCATTCAAGATACAGGGAGACTCAAGAATGCCCTTGGTTGGGGATATTTGTGAAGGATAAGTAACAACAACTGTGTAACTGAATCTAGCGTCAAGGGGACAACTAGGCTGGGGTTAAATTATGCCAGAGGCGTGACAAAGTGGACAAACTCAAAGATCAGGGGTACATGGACTGTGGGATACTCGGGGTTTATGGATGATGTCAATGGGAGTAGAAGATAATGAATGCCCCAACCAAGGGTGACATAAGTTGCTTTTGCCGGAAAAAAAAAGGTCGCCAAAGGTGATGACAAAAACTATGTAAAGGCTGGAAACAAAGGTTTTGTACAATTACCAAATGAATAAAGAATAAGTTGGGACAAGTGTAAAAATACAAAAATGGGTGCCCCAGTGTAAGATGGCTTGGTTGGTGAGGGCGCAAGATGCTTGGAAAACAGGTGGAGGGTGGGGACCCCATAGGTGGGTTTCTGTATTAGGGAAAATGAATGGAGGACAATGTGCAGATGGGAAAAATGAGGGTGAATGATATGGAGGGCTAATGATACTGTGGAGGTGCAGTCAAATGCAAACCATGACGAGATTACGTGGGAGTCTGTTATGGGGAAGCTAGCAAAATGAGGAGAAGGAGCATGTGGCTGATTCTTGGGAATGCAAAGACTATGAGGACTCCCAACCCTAGGGGGAAAAAACAACATGAGTGTCAAAGTGCCAGAGGGGACTATGATGGGGGACAACTCATGTGGGAGGGGGTGCTACTGGTTGATAGTACTGAAATGCAGCAGAGGTGTGAGTACTGCAGATCCGAATGGGGGGACCCTAGAGGAAAATATCATAGGGTGTGACTGAGATATGTAATTGATATTCATAGGGAATGATTACATGCTAGTAACGATCATATACCTGAAAGGGTCATGCTGGCGGGTGGTGACCAAGTACCTGCACACATAAAAAACCAAATACTCGCTGTGAACTATATCTGAAAGTAAAAAATATATAACAGTTATTTGAGAATTTTGAACATGAGCATGATGTGAGAAAAATGCTCCCTGGGGGTTGAGGATAGATGGTGGCCCGGGGAATGTGACTGTATAGGTGGCGGGATCCTGGTCCCATGGTTGAAGATAGATCGGAAAACGAGTGCTCGAAGCTCCCGAAAATGAGTATGGAATTTTGGCAAAAGGGAATATACATAGCTCGAGGGCCCACATTGCCACCTCATTTGTACCTGCTGTCGTAGTGGATTGACGAGAGGTTTGAGGAGAGATTTGGAGATTCTAGGAGACCGAGCCAATCGATTTAGGATCAACGAGTATCAGGTTAGTGGTTGTATCCTCTTGCACAATAGTCATGGTTTCTTTTTTGGGCAGGGTTTGTACGGATGGCCATACATGGGAGTTTTGTGAGGGTGGGCCCCCCAGCGCGCGGGTGATCGAATGTTTCATGCACACGAGTGCATGGCTGTAATTGGGAGACCTGTGGACGGGGGCAACCAAATGGGGAAAATAGGCACGCATGGAATGCATGCCTCTTCAAAGCGCAACAATGCATTCATGCATGGTTGTGTTTCTGACAGGTTCGCACGTGTGCACAACTGTGTAACAAACAGGCGTGCTAGGATGCATGTCTGTGTGTGTGACAGGGGCACATGTGTGCACTCCTGTATTTCCAATAGTTGCACATGAGTGCACCACTGTGGGATAAACATGCACGCATATGTGCGTGCCTGTGGGGAAAAAAGATGCACCTTGGAGGCAAAGCTGAAGAGTGCAAAAACTTATCTTTTTTGGAGATTTTGGTGTTTTTATGAGTTGTGATGGTTGATCAAATCTTGCATGTGTGGATGCAGGTGAATAGTTGATGATGCCGATCTACTGGAGGGAGAGGGACTGGGTGCACCTGAGAGAGGCAATGAGAGATGAGGAGCTGGCTATACATGGTGTTTTGGGAGCCTGTGGGCTACTGAAGTTTTTTGAGTGCTCACTAGTGCGGGCACAGGAGTACCTGCTGCAGTTCTTGATTTCGATGTGGAGTCTGGATCTGCAGTGTTTCATTGTTCGAGGGGAGAATCCGGAATTATCTGCTACAGAGGATGTATATTTTTTTACGGGACTCCCTTTTAGGGGAACCCTGTTACCTACCAAGCCCGTGGTACTCGAAGATGGTCAATTGGTTGACCTAGCCTGGACATATTGTTCAGGAAAGGAATTCATGTCGGGGTCGTTGGTGAGCATTGGGGTGATTAATTCCCTGGTGCATCATTACGTGGAAACGATGATTGTGATAGTCTATGGGTCGCTCGTGAATCAACGAATTAGTGGGGCTCAACTGAGGATCATGGAGACGACAGTGGGGGGTGAGCAGTTTGCCTAGGGATTGATGCTACATGCCAAGATGGTAGGGAAACTCAACAGGTGTCAAGTTGCTGATTTAGGGGAGTTTTCCTTTGGGTCTGTCTTGGTAGCATGGTTTTTGGAGAGGGTGCCCATGTTGTTCCCTAGAGTGTTATTGGATGCACCTGGTGTGCGAGAGCCGCAACTGAGGCGGTGGGCAACGATTTTGGTTTGTCATGGTGGTGGGGAGGGTGGCTATTATTTTACGGTCAAGGCTGCATGGGTGTGGTGTCAAATGCCACAAATCATACTCCGATACCATATAGTGGGGTGGACTTCTGGGAGGATCCAGATATGGTGCTACCCCATGGGGAGGTGTTTGATCGTAGAGGTATGGTTTTATATTTGATGTTTTGATCTGTAGATAGTATAGCATGTTATTTATGTATAGATGGATGTTGATTCTATCACTTGTTTGTTGTGTGTGTAGATGTAGGACCTCGCGGATGCGAGGTTGAGTTGGTCAGAGTGCCTGCGGGGCAGGGGCCGATGAGACCACCGCAGGGAGAGCCACATGCAGGGGAGAGACGATGGTGGGATGAGGAGAGTGTGAGGCTAGTTGATGATGATAGAGCAAGCAGGAGACGTCATTTTGACGATCCGGGTGTAGGTTCATCACATGCTCCTTTGGCGGGGGCCGGGGGAGATTTCGAGGATTTTTGCTGCCGATTGGAGGCGGTACTACAGGGAGTGCCTGAGGTTATGTGGGTGCATATCCATGACGAGGGAGTCTTGGAGTAGTGTGTGGGCTTCCGGTAGAGTCGCGGACCTTGATCCATAGAGCAGCTGTAGTGGGTGCGGCTATGACTGGGCGACTACCCCCAGGACCTGAGGGACCCCTAGCTGGTGGGGCACCTCCTCTCGAGAGAGGACCAGGTGGTGGAGCCTTAGAGGCACCATGAGTGCCTCTGTATATGTATTTTTGTATCTATATATTCTTGCAATCCCATTTTGTATGTGGTGCTGTGACACCGATTTTGTATTTATAGGGATGAGGTGGTTCACCTACCTACGAATATTGTACATGTACTATTTTTTTGTAAACATTGATGGCACATTGACTGATATATATATATACATTTTGGTATCCTTGTGATGTTCACATGTGTTGATGTTTTTCATTTATGAAGTCTAATTTATACGCTATGACAGATATATATATATATATATATATATATATATATATATATATATATATACATTTTGGGATCCTTGTGATATTCACATGTGTTGATGTTTTTCGTTTATGAAGTCTAATTTATACGCTGTGACAAATTTTTGATGGGTTATGTATGCGTAATGGTAACTTGATGGGATAAATGACAATCTACCACTAGGTTAGCCATATTATATGCTATTTGATAAAATTTCCTTGGAATATGTGTAAATGTGATTGAATCAAAATGTCGAGATAAAAGTCTAACTTGCAGGTATTTGCGAAAGAGGCAAGGATTGCGGACACGGTACACATCGTTGATCTAGAGGAAAACAAGTTGGGAATCGAGTAAGACGTTAAGGTGATGAATACGACGGTGTCTGGCCTCTGCAAGGAGGCCAATGATGACTTGTATTCAACTTGGTTGTTGGTTGCGGATCTCAGAAATATGCCGCTGGAGTGGAGCAGTTCATGTGAGGGGGTATAGAGGGCCCAAGTGGCCAAAGCAAGATTATGTGTCCAACGACTAGCTCCGTCAGAATAACTGATGTGGTAGGCCAATGGAGGAGGCATTTGCCAATAAATTAAATGATATATTATATGCAAGGCATGGAGGAAAAGAAGATTAAAAACTCTCCAAAAAGTGTACAAAAAGGAAAAATACTAGTGTAGAATGGCTACGCTTAGGCATAAAATTTATTTAAGTACAACCCGTTGACGGGTTCTTTGAGAGGATGACCTTCAAGGGAGGCTAGGATGTAGGCGCATTTTGTGAGGCAATGTTGGATGATTTAAGGTCCACACCATAATGACTCAAATTTTCCATGGCCAAAGGTATCGTGAGCGATATTGTAAGAAAGGACAAGGTCGCCTTCATTGAATGAGTGAAAGTTGACATGGTAATCGAAGGTGGCCTTCGATCATTTTTTGGCTTCCTCATTGTTCTGTAATGAAGACCGACGATCTTCATCTAACAACTCTAAGTTCAACAAATGCTGCTCCATTGAAGCAGTGTCAGGTAATAGCTCAATAGCGGTGCGCAAGGTTGGAATTTCGCACTCGATGGGGAGAGTTGCCTTGACCCCATGGACAAGATGAAATGGTGTGAAACCAGTGGTAGGTTTAACTGTCGTGCGATAGGCCCATAGTGTGGAAAACAACATATGGTGCCAATTGGTCTTATGTTTGTTAATCGTGTGCTGCAACATGGTTTTGAGGACCTTGCTGACCGCCTCTACCTGTCTATTGGACTAAGGGTAGTATGGGGAGGCAAACTCATGGGAGAAGCCTAACCTGGAGGAGAGTTCGACGAAAATATCATTCTCGAAGTGTTTCTCGTGATCATAGACTAACTGTAGTGGGAATCCAAAGAGGGAGATGATGTGGTTAAAGAAAAAATGCATTGCAGTGTCAGCGGTGTTGTTGAAGGTAGGCATGACTTTGACCCACTTGGTGAAGTAATCAACTGCAACGATGATGTATTTGTGTCCATTACTAGATGGAGGGTTGCAAGTCATGAAGTCTATGCCCCATTTTCAAAAGGGGCCGGTAGTAATGACTAGGTGGAGAAGAGCGGGTGGTGATCTTGCTTTGTTGGCATATAGATGGCATTTGTCACAGTGCTTCACAACGTGGATGAAATCATGAAACAATGTGGGCCAAAAATAGCCGGATCAAATGATTTTCTGGGCGGTGGACATCCCTGAGAGGTGGCCACTACAGGCACCGCTGTGGCAGTCATTCAAGACTCTATCGGATTCATCAATAGTCAAACATCGATGAAGTATGGTATCGACCCCTCGTCGATATAAGATATCGCCGATAACGAGGCAACGAGGGGTTGGGTGCCGAATACATCGACGATCGTCCCTAGAGAGGTGGTTTCCAAACTTTTGTGTTCGGAGGTAGATGAGGAGATCGTCGTACCAAGGATCATCTAAAGGGATGTAAAAGAGATGCTCGTCGAGGAAGTCAGTATTGACGGGAGTACTGGTAGTATCAGAGGGAAATGTCGTAATGAGTTCGGCAAGGACAAGGGATTTCTTGCTCTTGGGTGTTGAAAATTTGAGGTCATACTCCTAAAGGATGACGATCCATCAGAAAAATTTTCCATTAATTTGCTGACGACTGAGAAAGTATTGCATGGGGTTGGAATTTTCTACGACCATGGTAGTTCGAAGCAAGATGTAATGGCGTAGTTTCTAGACTACGAGGACAACTACAAGGGCGCGTTTCTCTTCGTGATTGTATTTCAAGGGTGGCCCTGAAAGGTTTTTACTAATATAGTAAATGACATGCTCCCGGTCGTCATCCCCTAATTGGACGAGAACTCCTGCTATAGAGATGGCTGAGGCCGATAAGTAGAGGATATAGTCGCGGTCATAGTCGGGTGGACTAATCAATGGGGCATTGGAGAGGGCCACTTTGAGATAATCAAAAGCAGTTTGGGAATGTTCATCCCATTGGAATGGGATATCATGACGTAAGAGGTAAAGGAAACTGTGTGCCCGAGTGGCGTAATGGGGGACAAAGCGGCGTAAAAAGTTAGCTTTGCCTTGTAAGCTTTGCAGCTGGCATAAATTCCGAGGGGGGTAATTTCCATGATGGCTTGGACCTTGAGGGGGTCCATTGTGATGCCATGTTGGGAGATGATGAACCCAAGGAGGCATCTAGCGGTGTCGCAGAATACGCACTTGAGAGGGTTCAAGCAAATATTGTACTAAGGACACTTGTGAAAGACAATGAGTAAGTCATTAAGACATTGAGTGTGTTTCTTGGATCAAGTGGTGAGATCATCCAAGCAGGCAAGGATGATTTGAGCCAGATCATGAAATATGTATGTCATGGCACGTTGAAAAATGGCACCGGTGTTCTTGAGGCCAAAAGGCATGACACGATATGAAAAAGTACCCGAAGGGGTAGTGAATGTGGTTTTGTATTGATTGGCTGGGTGAATATGAATTTTGTTGTAGCCAGATAAACCGTCCATGAAGGACAAAGCCTCATGGCCAACACAATCATCGATAATTTGGTCGATAAAGGGTGTTGGAAAATTGTCTTTGGGACAAGCGTGATTGAGATCGTGAAAGTCCATACAGACGCGGATAGTGTCTTGTTTTTTGTTAACTAGGACGGGGTTGGAGACCCATGATGTATATGCGATGGGGTAAATGAACCCTGCAACGCATAATTTTTCAATATCATCTTTGATGGCTTCCGCTTTTGATGGGTGTAATGGACGTTTATTTTGTCGTACATGTGTGATATCGGGCCAAGTGTCTATATGATGTTCGACAATACAGGTATCAAGGCTGGGCATTTCTGTGTATGACCATGCAAAAATGTCTCGGTATTCCTGGAAGAGAGCTTTGTAAGCTATGAGGTATTCAGGAGAACATGCGGTGCCAATGGTGATTTCCTCTATGATTCTAGGTTTGATGGAAATATCAATTTTGACGGTGGGGGAAGTGTTGGCCATGTTTCCTTCTTCAAAAGCGTCGAGGGCAGGGATAGGATTATTGAACCAATCTATATGCCCCAAGGGGAGAAAATATTTGGTTTCGATTGCGTATATGGGGTTTTGTTTGGGAAGTGTAAAGGCTTCATTTGAAAGAAAGAGCACTCTGTGATGGAGTGGATCCCATGGGAAATCAGGTGTAGTTAATTCCTTGAGGATGTCTTCGTCGCAGTGGAACTGGCAAGAATATAAGGGATCCAGAGGAGTAACATTGGTGACTGTCACTGTGTGATTATCTTCTGGTGAAGAGGAAGGGGGAATGATGCAAGGGGGTTGCAAGGGTTCACTGGTCATTAACCAAATATCAAGATGCTATGGGTTGAAAATGGTAGTCCGGCGTAAAATTTCTGTGGGGAAATGAATGGGAGAAAATGGGGGATTTGGGAGCAAATCCTCCTCGAGACTATCTATGTACCAGGGAGGAGTGGGAAGTGCCTCAGGATCGGGGGAAAAGATATAAACCATATCCAGAGAGGGAGTAGGGGGGACTACTGGCGTTACTGGAGGTGGGGTGATGGTAGGATTGGGAATAAGGGCCAATTGAGTATGCTTGTATTCAATGATAATAGGACATTGATACGTGAAATGATCAAGTGATTCGCATAAAGAGCAAGGACATCTCATACATTCATTGATGGAGGTTGTGACATAATGGATGTTAATGATATGTATGTGAGATGATGCAGATGGGAGGGGTTCTTGATGAAAGCTCTGCCGTACGATTACTAGTGTCTGTCGAAACTGAGGTAGCGCAGGGCAATGGTGGGTGTAATAGTTGTATTCTGAACAAATGGCACATGCGAATTTGGTTCCCAGGCCTTTCCCTCCTGTAGGGGGTGTAATGTTAGTATTAGGTGAACTGGATGTAATGAAGGGCAGTGTCATCGCTCAAGGGAGTTGAATTAAATTTCACATCTCGGGGAGAGATGGGAATTTATTGGTGGGGTGCCCATCTTTCTCGCATAGTGCACAAGGAGGTTGAACTCGGGGTGGAAGTGGAGCGGTGGGATATTTTTTCTTCCATTTTCCCCCAGATGTAGTAATGGTGCTAGTGAGTGGGGGTGTGGGTGGTTTGGTGGGAGTAAGTATTGGAATCTGCATTAGGATTCCTTCTTTTTGGGGAGGGAGGGATGGTTGAGGGACCATTGCAGGTGGATGTAGATACCATATTGGAATTCCCAACACCATATTGGGAAGGATAAGTGTTGTGGCTACCTGGAAAGCTTGTACGCCCAATGGGGGGTAAAAGAAGGGGATTTGAGTAATGGCTTGGGGGACTGTCTCCCAAACTGGGATGTGGCCCTGGGGGAGGGTGTAATCGAGAACAGGGGGAGTTGGAGGGTTCTCAAGGGATTCTTGAGGAAGGAGCTTTGTGACGAGTGGGACGTTAGATAGTAAGGAAGCCTTTGTGGGTGGAAGGGTATCTCTAGTTTATGTTCCATTGGATTATATGGCACATACTTGTGCTGGGGGATGTATGAGCAGAGGTGCTCCATGGTATGTCCCTAGCAAGGATGGGTCTTTGAAAATTTCGGGACCCATCTCGATGAGTGGGTAGGCCTCGGGCTTAGTGTGAACAAAGGGTAGGATATTATCGATGTTGGAGGAAGGGTTGGGCTCGTAATGTGACACTTGGTCGATAGTGACGATCCTCCCGTTGTGGGGGAACATCATTGTGTGAAACATGGAAGAGGCCACAACCTTCATCGCATACATGTAGCTATGCCCCAAAAAAATGTTGTAATCGAGCAAAGTGTCGATAACTTCAATGTCAATGAGGATATTCTTTCCCTCGAGTTCAATAAGGACATTTTAAAAGAGCCCTTTTGGAAAGGATGGTCGTTTGTCATAAGCTCTCAGAGTAATGGCGGATGGTATGAGCTCCGGGGAGCCAAGTTTCTGCCATACAATTTTGGACATGATGCACATGATGCATGTGGATGCACCCTCATCAATTATGCAATGGTGAACTGTGATGTTCCGAATTTTAAATGGTATTTGGAAAGTGACCAAAGTGGTGGGGAGACGCGGTTTCCCACTATCAAGATCAAAGGTGATGAGTCGAGTATCAGTAGGGTCGACTGCCCCCAGGGTGGAAAGTAATGACTTCCATTGAGTAGGACATGTTTGAAGGACTTCTAAAACTGACATTTCTGCAAGAGATTGTGCCAAGTCATCAACCAAACTGTAATTGTGTGCCGTCCTAGCCTGAGGGTTGTTGGCATTCCATCGTAATGGGATGCGAGGAATACAAAGGGGTGGTTCAGTATTAGGGCGAGGAATCATCAAAGGTGGTCCAGTTGTGACTGGGGATACTTTTGAGGTATTGGGAGCAGAGTCAAGGGGTGTGCTGTATTGACGACTGCGCTTTTGTAGAATAACCTCTTTCTCACTAGTGAGGAGGATAGCGTGATCTGTCGGAGTGCTTGGGTTTGGATATTGTACCATCTGTGGTGGGGCAGGATGCATCTCCTGTTGGGTTTTCATCACCCCTTGGTGTGGAATGGGGTTTGCAGTACGATAGGGGGTGGTTTCTATACATATTGTTGTGGGGCTTGTTCAGTGATAGGCGGTGCTGAGGGACACGGTCCATTTCTAGATTCTTTAATCCGTTTAAAGTTAACAATTTGAGGGGAATGGTGAGTATAATGTCCATACTCACCGCAGAAGGCACAAGGGAAGTGTGTCCAAAGATTGTTGTTATTATTTCCTTGGAGTTTGTGATTATTTCCCCCTTGGGGGTTCTGGTTCCCCTGATTCTGGTTGCCCCCGACAGGTTGGTTATGTTGGGGGTGATTCCCTCCTGGTCCTAAATTATTGTTGTTTTGGTTTTTTCCTTTGTTTTTGGCATTATTCAACTGATGGGTTGGATTTTCCTTATTTAGTTGTTCGAAATTGTGGACTTTCTGAATGGGAGAGGGTTGAACAAAGTTAACCCTAGCATGTGGTTGTCCTTGTGGAGAAGCAATTGGCTAGGGAGGAACAGGAAATAGGAAGCATGGATTATGTTGTGGCAATGATCTGTAAGGTACATAGGGAGACGTGGCACTTTCACTAGTGCTTAAGGTGTAAGCAGAGGTAGAGGTGTTTCCGGAACTCAGTTGAACAGTCGAGCATGTTATGTATGATGATGGGGGTCCACTTATGGGCAGAGGGAGGGAAATAGGGTATGGTTGTTGATAAGGGGGAGGAGGGTAATAAGGGGGTCCTCCATATACCGACAGATATTGAGGTGTTCCATACATAGGTGGTTGTTGGAGGTATGGATTGTGGTATGTAGTGGTACCAATCAATCCATCTGTGGAGTGAGACATCCCAGGTTTGTCCTAGCTGAATGGCATGGGTCTCGGGGTGTCGGGAAGTACCGTATATAAGTATCCTGACTGTGAATAAATGAGTTCAAACTGTTGTGCCTTGCTAATGGATTCTTCTTTAGACTGGGGGAAGGTCGCGGCCACATCATTGGCAAGGAGGGAAACAAGTGATTTGAGAAACCAATTGAGGCATTGTTGCTTGGTGTCTTCATCTTTGCATAGACTACGTCGTCGATGCCATTTGTGAATGTGATCAACGATGTGTGTGGCGGAGGTTTGTTTAAACTTTGAGAGCAGTTCGAGACCATTGTCATGACAGATTGGTAGTTGAAATAAGGTCAAAAATGCTTTGGACAAAGATTCAAAGGTCGCATGGGACCCAGATTTGTCTTCTACATACCACTTGGTTGATGGGCCAGTGAGTGTGCGTTGAAATAATATCAAGAGGACAGAGTCATCCATGATGTTGTTTAAAGAGCTCCATAAGTGGAAGGTCATGATATGGGTGGCTAGGTCGTCTCCCGCTTTTCCTTCAAACTTGGGGATGTTTGAAGGGAGTTTGGTAGGCATTGTAGACCATGTGGGGTCGTGCAATATAGGATCATTGGTGAGTTTAGTCAGATCCGGTATGTTGAGGGAAACCAAGTATGGCATCTAGGGTGGTGGGGGAGGATTAATTCCCATCATGGTAGGAACGTTTTGTGTACCTGACCCCTGAGGAGGGTTAGTTCCAACCATGGTGTGAGTGATTTGTGCACTTGACCTGTGAGGGGGGTTAGGTGGGGTTGTACTTCCCCCTTGGGAAGAAGTTTTACCTACACTTCCATGTAAAGGAGAGCGAGTGGACGGTTGACCTTGGGAAGTGGACCCAAGTAAAGTGGAAGCAAGCAAAGTGGATCCCAAGACAGTAGCACTCACAGGGGTGTGAGAAGGTGGAGCCTATGATTTGGCAAGGCTAGAAACTCCTCCTAGAATGTGAGGGAGATTTAGAAAGCATTTGGAACGATGGGGATTCTGTGGGTCCCTTATGATGTCCGACTAGCAAAGTGGATGCATGCAAGTGATGAGAGCAATAAATCAATAAGAGTTTTTATTATGATTTTTGGACCTGCACAATATATCTCACAATCGCATGTAATCACAAGGGCATCATACATAAATCAATTGATAAAGAAGCATACATGTGGGTTGGTAGATTTTGTTCGCGTGGGAGAACAAAGAGAACAAATGCTTGTGTCCTAAAAGATGTAACATCCTTCCTCTCAAATAGCACTGGACCTTCCAATAGCAATCGACAGTGGGGTCTGAAGCCACCAGAAGAGGAACAAGTGAAGGATGAAGTAATCAGTTATAATGAGGGGTAGAGGATGCATATCTTGAAAGAGCTGACAATATTTCCCAATAGCCACAAAAAATCCGATCAAGGTGCGATTGTAGCCCACAATTGCCACCTGGGTAGATGTCCTAAAATTTGGTCACTAGGTACCTCGGTCAAAGTGCGACATTTAAATTTTAGGCCTAATAAATGGGTCACGGGATGGATCCCGTCCAAGAGGTGGGTGCCTCAAAGGGGGACGCATAGAACAACCAGACCTCGACCTTCAACCCTTCATGGGTATTTCCCTACATCATGGTGTAGGAACACTTGACTTGGAGGATTTAAAAGTTCCCTATTTGTCATCTTCTAATGTTTGAAGATGTGAGAACTAGATAACGGGGAGTTATTTGGATGCTTATCCCTGAGATCCTACCTAGACTAAAAAATTTCTTTTGACACCTCCTATGGAGGAAAACTCAGTGAGTTTTTAGAAAATTTTTAGATGTGGTTGTTTGAGAGATTGGGGGTGTGAACCAATCTCGTTGAAATTAAGTGGGAGTGGATAGTATTGTCAAGAAAAGGGGTGGGGAATTTCAGAATCCCTTTGGAGGAAACTTACTTCAACCTCCATTATTTTCTAGATGAGGCTATGTGAGTGAGTAGTGACTTTGTGTGTGAATAAGTGAAAGTGTGCCAAATTTTTAATAAGTTAGGTGTCACCTTGCTGCATGTGGACTTTGTGTGGTCCTTACAAGTCTTTATTACCTAATGTGATTTAATTTAAGAAATATTTAACAACTATCCTAAATTGTGGACATGTGGGCATGTATGGGCCCGTTACAAAACCTTTAAACTTCCCTAGTGATTTAATCTAAGAAAGTAAATTCAAAACTATCCTATCTTTGTAGCATGTGGGCATGTATGGGCCCTTACACATTTAAGATGTGTTTGAAAAAAGAAACTAAGAGGAGTCCCAAGGGGGCTGTTGTCCTCTCCTAAAGATTTTGTCTTTAAGGGAGATGGAATTTTCCCTCAATTATTTTTCTGATTCTCAAGATCGTTTTATGGCGCGAGAGAAGAGCATACTCAAAGATTGAAGTTCAATTTCTAGTCCCAATGAAAGTAGTTATATTTGTGATATAGAATGATTCTAACTTATATTTAATCAAAGCAAGCCATCCATATGGAAAAATGAAAGAAAAAAGAGGATAAATATGGATTTTAACCCTCCTAAGTGCCTATGTTTTGACTAACCCTTCATGTGGAGAGGGAATCTAAGTGTGGTGCATATTACAATCTGCATAGAATCAAACTTAAGAAGGCTATGTGCCTTCAACAGATCACAAAAAACCTTACAATGTATGATTTTTTGGACAGATGCGTGGGTCGCAAAGTAGACAAAGGCGCATTTGGCTCCAATGCACAAATTAAAAATAATTTTTTAACGCAGGTGCACAGAATGCGCTGAGAAACACAGTGATTTTGGCGCACGTGCTCGGAAGACACGCCTGTGGGGTAAAAATCCCGCACACTTCCTGTTACATGGCCGGAAAGAAAATTTCAGATGAAATTATCTCAGCTCAGCTCCGAATTTAGCCTTTTGCAGGTAGGCATGGGCCGATTATGGTTCCTGCAAGTTAAATAAACCAAAAAGAAGTGCTCAAACAACCCAAATGGGGAGGAAATTGATACCTATCTCCAGTGGAGTCACCAATCTATTGCGCCCCTTTCATCACCTAAATGAGCAAAATAAGGACGCTTACAAGTCTAGTTGGGTTAGCTGGACAAGACAATAGTGAATGAAAGAGTTAGAAACATCAAGCATAAGAAATAAACAAAGAGCTAAACTAATAACAATAAAATAAACTAAACTAGAGTGCATAAGGGAAATATAACAAAAAATAAACAACATGCATGCCACCAATGGATAAGTTGTATTAGTGGGAAAACACCAAAGAGAAAGAGAGACTTATGGGTCCCCTCTTCCTCCAAGGGAGGGCTCTTGAACCCCCAATGATTGAACTCTTCTTACAAGTAGCAAACTAGAAGGAAATGGTGAAGAAATCCAAAGCTCATTCACTCAAGAGGTGATGTGAATGGCCAAATGAAATGGTGCTTGTATGCTCTAGTAAGGAAAGAGGTTCCTCTAAGAGAATATAGGCAGCATAACAATACAAATGAATTCCTTGAAAATATAGTGCACCCATGGCCTCTTTTTATAGAAAAGATTTGAGACATTATTCAACCAGTCTTTAGTGTGAACAAGGGGCTCTTTAGGGCACCTTTAGGTCTTTGACCAACCCCCCACTTGGATTCAGCTCGGATTTGGGTGTCAAATCGACTTGGGAGATGAACCAGAAGGTGGTGGAAGGCTGACCAAAATCATAAATGTGTTGTTCTAAGGTGTGCACGGCCTTTTGCGTCCACAGTTGCACATCAGATACATGTGTTCTTTTCCGACGTTTCTTTATTGTCGCACATGTGCACGCTTCCTTTGTATCCTTAATGCATGCTGATTTTATAACCAATTGTATAGTTTTGTGCCCTTTGGAAATTCATTTTTGGGCCATGGATGAACTAATGGGTGTTTGGATATGTTGAATTCTTGTAACCATTTGCTGACGAAATTTCAGTGATAACACCCCCTCCTGTTGATCTGGACCGAATTTTGTTAGCCGACAAAGATCACTTAATTACAAAGCCGAAGTGCGAATTTGACTTCTTCGAATTGCACTTCTGGCTCAAAGATACATTTATGGATCATAGTGATGAGATTGGGCTCTGGGAGTCCAATATCCCATTGTACCTCTTCCCCCAAGTTTACAACTTCCTCGAATTCGCCCTTAAGTGCCAGGCACACTATCTCCCCAATCAGAGATCCATCGTTTCATCATCTGGAGAGACCCTTTTCACCATTACATCCAAAACCATAGAACAAATGATCCAGGTACCCAGAGCCGAATCCCTTTCCCTTTTTTTCGTTCAAGTCCTGATCGAATTATACCAGAAGTTATCTTTTCCCCAGAGAGCGCAAATCTTTGAGATTTTCCTCCCTGAAAGTGCCCAGTTACCCAAGAAAAATCCCCCCCTACCATTCCTCCATTTTCTCAGAGAAAGGTAACCAAATTATTTTCTCCCTATGTTGTCTACTCGGATATTACTCAGACGAGTGGGTGGATGAACCCATCCTGGCTTTCCTATCCATCTTTTGCACCAAAGAGAAGGCCACCACCCAGTTCAATTTCAACCAGATTTTGGTTGATAACATTCATGAACAACTCTTCAGTTTTCCTACAGAAGGTATGTTCAGGTACTCATCAATATTGGCATACATGTTCAATTTTTTTCAATCAGAGAAGTTTCCTTTCTTCATGCAAAAGATCGACCCAGACGGAAATCCAAAACCAGTCACATCCTGGACATCATTAATGAGAAAGAACTCATCCGAGTTCTATTTTAAGTAGTTCATCGACCGATTTTACCACCCAGTGGTGAGCATGTTAAGTGGATGGAAAGAACCTAGGATAAATGAATAGATCCAAAGGATCTTTCACCTGTCAGACCTTGCAAAAATAGACGATTGGTATCTATACAAGGACCACACATAGATCAGAGTTTATGGATGTGAGATGGTCCCTTATAAGCTTCCCAAATACTTGTCTTCCAGGATATTATCTCTGGAATATATCAGGCAGATGATTAATTCAGACGACATTCATTTCATGGATTTTAAGAAGAAACAACAGTTGAGGATCAAGGGACATATAGGATCTTTTATCTGTAACAACAAAGCTATGTGGGAAGAATCCAATAAGCTATTAAAAGAAATGAAGTTCAGTCTTAGTTTTCCTTGGTAGTATGATCCCTATGTAGTTACCATAGAAACCATATTGAAGAACAAAAGTTCCCCCTATGCTCATGTGCCTAGACCAGAGATAGAGAAATTCATGAACCAAACATAGTGGGAGGAAAACACTTTAATTGATATTGAACCACATTCTTCTCCTGCAACCTTTTTGCAAACAACTACTCCATAGGTACCAGTAGAGAAGAGGCCCAGAAATGATGTACCCCCCTTAGTCATTGAAGTCTCAACATAAGACTTTTGAGTTTAGAGGAAAAGACCAAAGACTAGTCATACACCTGACAAGTCTGGAGGAGAGGAGACACAGTCCACCACAATGGAGGGAGAGCATTCACCACTGCTTTCAGGAAGCCAACAAATGATATTTACTTCTTCATCCAAGAAGAAAAATGATACCACATTGACTACTAATCCCACACAAGAGTCTACAGAGATTAGCATTTTTGAGAAATATAACTTGATTAAGAAGAAGAATGAGATGCTTACTAGAAGCACCTATGCACAATTCTGGAAGCAAACATCTACAACCCATCATATGTTTCTCTTTGCTTTTGACACAAAAAAAGGGAGGATTCACATGGCATACTTGCAGGCATAGGTGCCTCAACCCAAAACAATTTCTGATTACAAAAGGTCAACATTTGAGTTTGATAACAAATATGTACATCCAACCGATCAGATGGATCTTCGCAGACAGACTGGAGAAATGATTTTTTCCACCTTGGCCAATACCTCCAGACTGCTGCAAAGTTGCAGGTTTCTTTGAATAATGTCTAGACTCAACTGAAGCTAGAGAAGGTGTCTTCTTTGGCAAAGGATAACAAGATAAAATCTCTGGAAGAACTGGTACTCAAAATTGGATATGATCCATCCAATGTTAAAGCAGCAGAAGAGCTCCTCAAGAAGAAGAATGCTAACATAACCTCCCTAAGGAAACAACTGAAAATCTATGCCACAGAAGACCCAAATGCTAAAGAAATGGCTGAGACTAAAGGCCAAAAAGAGGAAATGTTGAAGTTGATCATGGAGAAGAATGCTCAAATCAAGAAGATGGAAGCTGAGTTGGAGAAGCTAATCAAATAAAAAGAGCAGAGTGCACCAATGGCAGTCGTTCCACTTAATGCAGTTCCTCTCACAGGGGTTAGTGCAGCTACAAAAACTTCAGTAATGACCACAGAGGCATAAGAAAAGTTGGCAAAGTCCATGGAAGACATTTCTTTGTAGGGACATGAAATCAAAAGATTGCAGGATGAGATTAATAACCTCTAGAAATTGAAGGCCACTTTCCAGTCTAGTTACAATACAGAGTTGCATACAACACAAAGACTCAAGAAATAATTGTAGAAGCTACAAAAAGAAACAGTCATGGCCAAAAAACTTTCAGAGGCCAAAGAAAATATTTGGATGGACATCTGCAAATCCATGACAAAAATTTGGCCACTTATACAGATTATTTTTGAGCAACATGAACTAATACAGAGAAGAAAACATGCCATTGATAAGATCAGAGGATAGCTAGGAGAAATGCCTACTGAGGCAAACAAAATTATCAGATTCTTGAATTCCAAAACAAGAGAGGAGATAGAGGCCTTGTAGATTGAGGATAAAACATAAACTATCCTTGAGGTCAAGAAGGTTTTGAACAAGAGAGGATTAATGTTGCAACTGGAGGAAAGGTCCCAAGCAATGGACATTTGAGTTCAAAGGTTTTTCAGCAAAATGGGTTACTACATAATAAGGGGCTACCGGGGTTACTTGTGATCAATGATAACTCGATTACCCTCTCAGAATGAAAACATAAGATCATCACAATGGCAAAGGATGGTTCTAAGTTTGCAGGGATACATGGCAGTATCACTGGTAAATCATTTTTGGAGACTCTATAGTTGGACCTCAGCATCCAACACAAGATCAAGTACATCTTCATCACCAAGCCCACCTTTGCCAAATACACAGAGATGGATGAAGTTTACTGAAGGTTACTCAAAATCACCATCCCCAGTCAAAAGAGATGGTATGACCTGTGCACTCTGATCGAGTAATGATGAGGTGGATGTCCAAGTCAACACACAGAGCAGTCAAAGTCAAGTTGATGACTCGCTAGCAACCTTCCTTGAAATCAGCACAAAGAATTTGATAGATCATTGGCATTTCCTACATTTCTGTATTTTGTCATCTAGTTAGTTAGATTTTGATTCTACCACATCATGATCATTAATGAAAGGAATAAATTGTATTTTTTCTATAAATACTTCAGACTTCAAAGAATTGAGGGTTGATCTTTACGCCCAAGCAAGCTATAATCTGTAATCATTATGGAGAGATCTACTAGTAGTAAAAAGGATGATTCACATGATTCCTACGCATTGACATTGGTGATGTTATTTCTCATTGCTTAATGTTTATCTTACTTCGTTACCAATTTGTTTTCTGTCTCTGATAATTTAAAATAAGGTTAAGTGCAGAATTTATCTTCGTATACTTTGTTTCTGGATTTTAAAGATCTGAATGTTATTCTTCTGATATTGTGATAAAAAAATTATTAAATTCTTCTTTGTTGTGATTGATTATCTCACATTTTTTTGTCTTTCCATCGCTTTAATTCTAAATGATCCAACATTTGCATTACCTTGCCCTGTGAAGAAACCTTATAAAATTTGTTCTTTGATCTCAAATCATAACACATACAACACAGCCCAATGGATGTGTGAGAAATATTTCAGCCATATTTATAAAACAAAACAACAAAATCCTATTAATTTAACTAGCCTAATATTTAAAACTCGAACATATCTGAATCTTATAGAGAGATCCCTCTCTGAAACTGGCAAGGATAGATCCCAGCTTTTAAGTGGTTGGATAAAGTTACCTTTGATAAATTTCTCCTACCTCCTGAAAACCTCTGGGAATTTACAGAGCATTAACAATGTCGTTATTTGTTGGGGGAGTGGTAGGATATTTGTATCCGTCTACTACTGATTGCGAAACATCAAATCCTGATGCTTGTACATATGTTTTCATCCTTCTGCTCCAGAATGCATAGTTTTGTTCATCAAACTATGGTATTCCATTATTGTACATATTGGTTCTCTCCATGATCTACCTTCCAGTGGTTAGGATGTTTTATTGAAGGACCGAATCTAATTCCAATTGTTGGAATACTGAGAGGGGGGGGTTGAATCAATATGAGCACTTTTTACCATTTTCAATCACAATATATAAACTTCAACTTTATCAACAATATATAATTTATGATTGCATTCAATATAATTTGAGCATATAACCATAAGTAGTACCATTCAAAAATATCACATTAGATACACAATACACCATAATTTATGTGGAAAACCAAATGGGAGAAAACCACATAATGATTTCTTATATATATCAATAATACATTCATAGGAAGAACCAACTTCCAAATTCTCCAATAGTAGCTGGAAGGAGGCACCAACCCCCTGATTTATAGGAACCAACCTGAAGGAAGCAACAACTCCCCGAGTTCTCTGACACCAATCGGAAGGAGGCTACGACTCCCTGATTTACAGGAACCAACCTGAAGGAAGCTCCAACTCCCTGAGTTCTCAGGCACCAACCAGAAGGAGGGTATAACCCCCTTTCCATGCCCCATCCTGCCACCCTAAAATATGAGTGTAGACTCATTGTTTCTACCACTGATCAACCTGTAACTGCCACTATCACCAACCTGTTAGTGTCACATCAACCAAACTGTCAATGTCACTATCACATCAACCAAATTGTCATTTTCGTTGTCACTGATATACCATCATCCAAAAACTATAACAAGATCCACTCACATGGATACCAAGACTATCACCAAAACATGTACATTAATCATTAACCTATATCAACCATCCATCAACTATGCACATCAACCTATACCATACCATGTACATCAACCCATATCATACCATTTACATCAATCATGTACACCAACTTGTACCATACCATGCATCAACCATGTACCATACCAAGTACATCAACCATGTACCATATCATGTACATCAGCCATGTATCAAACCTACACTATCTCACACATAAACCACATACCATATCACTCATGATATGTATCGATCATACCATACACCATGTACCATAAGATATCATCAATGAAGTGCCTCAAATGTAACCAATATGTAACATCCCTCTCTTGCGCACACTGAGCGAACTTTTTCTTTGAGGACACTTGCGTGCAAGTGATACGGGTTATTATATTATTGGTCGTTTTGATTATAATTATGGGATATTATGGATTTGATGATATGTTATTTCGTTGTATTTACATAGACAGGTGCTATTAACTAGGTTCTCTTGAGTGTCTAGGACTTTGGACATTGAGGATGCAGAGGCATCGATAAAACCCCTTGGACTCTAGATCGAGTCAGGGAGTGGACTATTGGGTTTGAATGTTGTTGATGTGACATATGTACATATGATTATATGTTATGATGATTGATTATTATTGCTAACATGATTTGTTGATGGATACAGATTGACGATAACTTGTCGACCAGACTCACATGTGGAGTAGAGGGGTCATGTAGGACAACCAAAGACATTGAGGGAGAGGTGTGGCAACAACCCTGCCACAATCTACTGGTACTCCCTCCATGGCTCGAACTATAGGTTAACGATTACCTAGTTCGAGAAGACCCACGATTCCTTGAGGGAAGACTGTGACAGTCGCTCACGATGATTCTAAGGGGCACGCAATAAGGCAGGGGCCTTATTCATTAGAGGCCCTTAGTCTCCCACAAGATCACCTGGCGGAGTATTGACTCCAGGGGTTTGACATCTACCAAATTCAGTCAAGAGGTGAGTGAGACCCCTGGAGCACATAGTGCGTCTTGAAGGGCATGTCATGCAAGGAAAAATGAAAGAGGCGAGTGGCACCCTTGGAGCACATAGTGCATCCTGAAGGGCACGTTGTGATTTTAACTGGTAAGTGAATAAACCTAGTCGGCCTTAAAATGAATGATGTGTCAAGTAAAGTTTAAAAACAATTTTTCCCTTAAAAATGTCACCCAGCCTAGTGAATTTAAAACCTATGTCTAAGTAGAACATGTGGTTATAAATAAATAAATAAATAAACATGTAACAAGAAGGGGGGTAAGAAATTCAAACTTATTTATTAAAGTCAAAATTATAATGGAGGTTTAATTTAAAAAAAAGGGTAATGGTTGTTTTTATCTACATTTGCTAAATTAATTCTTACTTAAAAAGAAAAGAGGGTACATGGTTGTTTTATCTACACTTGCTAAATCAATTTTTAATTAAAACGGAAAAAAGGGTAAAAGAGTTATTTTATCCACACTTGTTAAATTGATTTTTAGTTAAAAAGGAAAAAGGGGGAAACTTAAAAGAAATAGGAAACATAAAGAAAAGGGGAAACATAAGGAAAAAGATGAATGTCTAACTTAGTAAGAAATCTTTCCTTTAGAACTTTCTAATTATGAACTCAACTAGGAATTAAGTAAGGCGTAAGACATTTAAGAAGGGTAAGGGAATTTTGGGACATCGAGGAGCGTTTTTAGGAATGCTCTTAGGTCGATGAGGTAAATAAGAACATTTAATTAATTAATAGAATTAATTTTCTGGTGCAACTAGGGGATCGGGTGACATGTGTATGTGGGAAGTTTTTCAAAATTAATTAACTGAAAAATGAATTTAATGAGAATTTAGGAAACTAATTACTTAAAAACTCTATAAAAATGATGGAGGAGGAGTATGGATCTCATCTTTTTGTGTAACGTTACACTGCTGAAAGTTTAGCTTGACTGAACTTTCTCTTATGGGAGTTGGGATACCCAGCTTAGGTAATGAGTGGTAGCTCGACCTTGCGAGGTGAGATGGGTGATAACATTCTCTGATATTGTGTGCATGGCCCTTTTGCGGCTAGGGTGGCTCAGGGGGACGAAGATTACCCCTAGTGTTGGATGGGAGGTACTGGTGAGGTCACATCGGTTGGAAAGTGGAAGCTGGATAGAGCGCGCGTGCGGGACAACAACTTCGAAGCATTTGTGTTTGGTTAAGGTACGCATGTTAAAGTTGTTACTTGCAATGAAATTTAATTTACGCATCTTATTTTTCTGTGCTCGGTTGAAGATTTCATTGCCATGAGATTTCTTGCACCTACTTGCCTATGGTATTTTTAATCCCCTCGCTCGCTATATTCTGAATGGATTTCCCATGGCGAACCCAACCTCTGATTGCAATGACTTCTCTGCATTTGTTTTTATTGAATAATGCGAAGAAAAACTGAGTTTTTATCTTCTGTCCCTTATCCCTTTAGTTATTAGTTCGTACCTGAGTTGTCGTCCAGGAGTTGAATCGACGGTCATCACTCCGATGTTTAAATACTTATAGATTCAAATGCCCTGCTTTCCTGTGCATGGATAACTGAAGGATAATTTTCACCCAACTATCTATACCTTACTTATCTCTGTGTTTTCCTCTTATGATAATTCTTTGCGCTTGAATGATAAATCTTTGAATTTTCTAGATGATTAATCCTTGCATTTTTGTGAATGAGTATCTCTACGTCTTTGAGTGATTCATTTCTGAATGAGAAATCTTTGCATTTTTGTGAATGAGTATCTTTGCGTCTTTCAGTGATTCATTTCTGAATGAGTAATCTTTGTGTTTCTTTGAATGAGTATCTTTGTGTCTTTGATTGATTCATTGTTGAATAATTAATCTTTGTGCCTTCTTATGAATGAATTTTCTCTTAATTAAAATGTTTTCAGGAATGCAAAAAAGTGGCTCTTACATCCACATATCATGAATGAAATTTCTATTAATTGTTAAGAACCAAATATCAATATAGCATAGAAAAACCTCATAAAAAGTACTCAAGGCCTTGAAAAAGAGATAATTTCAGATAATAAGCCTCTTCGAGGGGGCAACCTCCTTTTACCCCACTTAAATTTTCAAGTACAAGATGATTCAAAATGAAAATATCTCCTTGGTATATATAGGAGACTAGGAGGTATAATTACA
>ML788352.1:225777-236185 GCA_009831015.1 Picea engelmannii
CTTGATTCACCTTCCTTGTGTCCTCATCATGAATTTCATGGGATGCATTTTCACTTTCAGGTGTCTTCTCTGTTACGAAATTTTTCAATACTTCCATGATCTCCCCTTTTAAACCCTCCATCATCTCTTGTAGTTCATATTTTCTTACAATCTTCTTTTGTAAATCATTTATGTCTCTACGCATTTCTTCACCTTCATCAAGAGTCCAAGTAGGATTTTCTGGAGGCTTATTTGGTGTAGAAGTTCCCTTTTTGGGTGGCATGTTGGCCAAGTATACCTTTTGAACCTTGGTTTTGAGGTGGTTCTGCTAGACAATATTTCTTCTGTTGTATCTCCCAAGTTTGTCCCTTCTGGGTATGAAAATTTCTTTTATGTAGGTCTCTAATATTTATTCTCTGCAATGCCACAGGTTTGATCAAAATTGGATGTGCCAAGTGGAATTTACGGTAACTTCCCCACAACTTGCTGATTTTTGGCCTTTCCAGGAGATATCACTTGTATAGCGTGCCCTGCACAAAATAATTGATATAAAATTCTAAAAATCGCACCAGAAATACTACAGTGTATCCACGATCCAATGAAACTAGTCCCACTGAATTTGGATACTCTAGGAAGAAGTTATGATTGTTTTACCTGGAACACCTTCTTGAGACTAGTCAATAGGACTAGTCAGATACCCTATCTTACACAAGGTGTATCTAAAAATTTAAGATGACCCAGAAGCTGAAATTTTTACCAAATATACCTTACTAATTTAAGTAAACAACCTCTAGATTTCAGGGTCTGAAACGTTACAGAAAAGTTTTTATAGCGAAAATTCCGCAATGACTCAGTTTAGGATGATTCCAGAACCCTATCTTGTATAGGTTGTATCTCTGAAAGTATAAGGCCTCAGGAGCTGAATTTTTAACCCAATGTACCTTGATCCGTCTACTAAATATCCTCCAATTCGTTCCTTCTAAAACATTGTAGAAAAAAAGTTATAGATAAAATTCCAAGGTGTCGCAGATGTAGCAGCGAAACCTCAAGACCTTGAGCTCTCATACCATATGTTAAGAACCAAATATCAATATAGCATAGAAAACCTCAGAAAAAGTACTCAATTCCTTGAAAAAGAGATCATTTTAGATAATAATCCTCTTCGAGGGGGAAACCTCCTTTTACCCCACTTAAATGTTCAAGTACAAGATGATTCAAAATGAAAATGTCTCCTTGGTATATATAGGAGACTATGAGGTATAATTACAACTAATGGCCTAAAGGCAACATAAATAAAATAACATTACTAATATAATATGCCCCAATTAAGGGGTAATGAGCCAATATTAGGGCTTAACATTAATTAAAACGTTTTCAGGAATGCAAAAATGTGGCTCTTACATCCACAGATCATGAATGGATTTTCTTTTAATTAAAACGTTTTTAGGAATGCAAAAATGTGGCTCTTACATCCACAGATCATAAATGGATTTTCTCTTAACTAAAATGTTTTCAGGAATGCAAAAACATGGCTCTTACATCCACAGATCATGAATGGATTTTCTCTTAATTAAAAATTTTTCAGGAATACAAAAATGTGGCTCTTACATCCACAGATCATGAATGAATTTTCTCTTAATTAAAATGTTTTTATGAATACACAAACATCGCTCTTACATCCATAGATAATGAATGAAATTTCTCTTAATTAAAACATTTTTAGGAATTCAAAAACGTGGCTCTTACATCCATAGATCATGAATGTATTTTCTCTTAATTAAAACGTTTTCAGGAATGCAAAAACGTGGCTCTTACATCCACATATCATGAATGAATTTTCTCTTAATTAAAAGGTTTTCAGGAATGTAAAAACATGGCTCTTACATCCATAGATTATGAATGAATTTTCTCTTAATTGAAACGTTTTCAGGAATGCAAAAATGTGGCTCTTACATCCACAGATCATGCATAAATTTTCTCTTAAATAAAACGTTTTTGGAATGCCGAATCGTGCATATTGCAAGCATAGATCAAAGTGGAATCTTCTCTAAAATAAAATAGATTAATTTATTTTATAAATTCAATTTTATGAACAACAATTTTATATATTCGATTTTATGGACAACGATTTTATATATTGTATGGATATCATATATACCAGCAATATAATATTTAATAGACAACAATTTCATATATATACCAATGATATCATATTTAATAGATGGAAATATCATATATACTAGCAATATAATATTTAATAGACAACAATGATCAATAAACATAGTAATAGTTATTAATAGATAGCAAGATTGTTGTTGACAATGTTACCCATAAATTATTTTTGTTAGTAAACAATATATTTGTTAAGATAGGTTATCCCAACGCTTGAGTTTTGGATATTCTTCATTTTATTCTTGTTTATAGCACTGGAGAATGGATCATGGAGTAGCTAATTGCATACATTGATACTAGACTTAATGAATTTTCCGGTCCAGAAATTGCATCTATATTCCTTAATCTCTTATGTCAATTATGGTTAAGCAAGCACTTGAATACTATTTACATTATAGAGAGAGTCAAACAGAATATCTGCACACCTGAATTCTTAGATTTTATTCGAGTTATTTTTGTTTTTCAGTATGGGAGACCTCCTCGAAAAGGTGCCTCATAAGAAAACAAGTACTCCTTCGGTTAGTTGCGCAATTTAAATTGAATGATTTCACCTTGCATCTTGTCAACTTGCTGATTGGGTGCTTGGGTATGGTATTCGTGTATTTTTGACAGATACTTCGGTCTCCTAGCGCGAGGGATTTTTCTTGGGTTAAAGGTCTAGATATGTTATATTGCTCCATGGTTACTGTCACGCCTATCACCTTGTGATGGAATGATTGTTTATGAGGGGATCATTGCGCGCCCTAATTAATAGATGTGAATGATAACCTAACCAGAGTCTTGTGCTTCCCGATGTGGTATTGTTCATTGTAATTGATGTCGGTACTTGGTTTTGTAACACCTTAATGTTATTGGTTTTTCTTGCAGTAAAGGTTTCTAGTTACTGGTCGTCGAAGCCGTTGTGTCGAGATTATTGATATTGTCCTTTAGCTTGTAGGAATTGTCTTGCTTGTGTCAGGCGGGTAGTAATTTTTTTTTCTGTCTATTGATTATTGCATGTTTCGTCTAGTTGCATGATGATCTCGTGTGCTGAGTTGTTGTTGTTTGATGCCTGATCTATGTGCACTATGTTCATCGTCAAGTTGTGTGGTTTAACTGTGGTCATTGTTGCCTTCCTGCTAAAAAAAAAATCCACTTGCTTGTGTCGCTTGTAGTCGTAATGACAGGGACGTTACACAATATAAACAAGATACTAAGATACCAATATAGTCAGGATGTCCTACTAATCAATGTACCATAACATCACTAAGGTGTACTTCAACATGTACCAAGATCACCACGACATGCACCTCATACATGTACCATAATGTATCAATGCCTAAAAAATATACCAAAGGCATGACCTTCACATCATCAACAAATAACCAAGATGTACCTTAAACCATGTGCCAACATCCATTAACCATGTACCAAGAGATACCATCAAATATGTGCCATGTCACTCATATACCATACAACAAACCATATTCCAAGTATCCAAGATGTACCTCTAACAATGTATCATACAATCACCAAGGTGTACCATGCACAAACACTGCCATGAGATGCCTCAAGCATGTATCGTAAAAACATAAGCATAATCCTAAAAACTAACACATAATCATACCTTTGATCATGTAGCTAACCCGATACACAATAATACCGACCTATAACATTTCCTCGGTCCTCAACAACCTGGTACTAGCATTTTCCCAATTCTATCTTGTCCTTGTGGGACTGAGACCTATTGTCTAAAGGACCCTCAAGTGATGATCCCTAGACAACCCATGGGGGTGCCTCACAAGACACTAGCTATCTGACCCGCGGGGGTCAGCCAAACTAGGGTTTCTTTAGAGAAACCTCCGCACACATGTAATCCCAAAAATCTCTCATCCTCTCTCCTTTGATACCTCATATTTCTCCATCATAAAATCACTAATAGATCACTTACTCACATATAATATATTCAATAGAACGTGTGTGTGAATGTATTTATGAAAGACTTCTTGGGGTGTATATATAATTTTTCTAAGTAACCTCTTTCCTTTTTAGGGCTTCTTGAAATTTCTTGTTACAACCACTTTACTCTTTCATTAATGACTTGCAACAAATAAGGGGATTCTTAATCCTTCTTCGAGGCTTCCAACTTCATGAGGGCATATCTCCCTAACCATGAAGAACCACGTGGGGTACCACCTACCATTGGAAACAACACAACAAGGACTATCCGTTTACGAGTGTGTTACCTACATTTACACTATCCTTCATGTCCTTATTCCTCAAACAACTTCTGGATTCATAACCACACCTATGGGTTTCTTGTAGACTTCTTCAAAGTATCTTCCTGTGGGGGCCATGCTTAGAGATACACCATAAGGGGACCACTTTGGAGACTTCTCCAAATACACCCATCACATCCTTTGACATAAATGACATCCACTTCTTATTGACATCAATTAAAACCAATTGTCCAACAACATCAATGATAACCAACTGTCCAACATCATGGACATGGTTAGTTATAGCGTGATAATAGATAGAAGAAGTGCATGGAAGGATAAAAGGATGAAAGGATCAATGGCACATAATAATATCAATGGAACAAAAAGAATGACACAAGGTATGGTGCAAGGACAAAGAAGGTCATGAAAGGATAAAAATAGAAGTACATAGAAGGATCGAATGATGAAAGGGGTAGTGATGCAAAAGAAAATCTACAAGGTGTTTTGAACTAATGCGACGAATGGTGCAATGAAGTGTGATGAGATGAAGCTGATGCGGTGGAATAAATTGCGACATAGTGTGTGGAAGTTGCACATAATAAAATATGTAGGGAACCTTGAGTTGATGTGACGAATGATGCAATAGAGTATGATGAAACAAAGCCCGTGCCAAAAGTGACGGAGCGGAATACGACGAGCAAAAGTTTGGCAATCAAGTGAGTGAGTCACCAGGGAGCACTAACAGTCTGGTGGGGAAACTAGGCGAGCGCACTGCAGGGCAAGTGTGACAGGATGAATACTTGTGACTTGAGTCTTGGGTTCTTATTCTATCTTCCTAGTAGGTGATTTGTAGATCAGAATGTGAATTGTTGCATCATTTTTGTGGAGATGCTCTAAGAAGACTAGATTCTGTTGCTGGAGATGAGTTGGTAGGAATATTTGGTCCATTTGATTTAGTCAAAGAATGTCCAACGGTAACTAGACCTTGATATCGTCAATATTTTTCCATAATATAACCATCATGCGTCCACATACTTTATTTCGATAGAAGTATAACTAACGAGACCTTGATCTTTTCAATATTTTTCCACAATATAACCAACATGCGTCCACATACTTTATTTAGATAGAAGTGTAACCAACATGACTTTGATCTGGTCAAGATATGTCCACAATATAACTATTACACATCCACATATATGCATATGAACTCAAGAAAAAACATTATAAATAGGGCTGCACTCTGTTCGAGTTAAGCATAGATGATACGAGAAGAAAAAGAACATGTAAATGTTCAACGAAACTGAACTGGAGACATATCATATTGTTTTTTATTTGAAGACAAAGGTCCAATATTTAAGTTTTTTCTTTTAAAATTGAATCTAGGGTGGCAGGGTGGTGCTAGGGTGAGTTGAAGCTCACTAAGGATTGATGTCCTCATCATTTATAATAGGTTGGTGCTTGATAGGATTGATGTTCTCATTATCCGTGAAAAGTTGGTTCCTGGGAGGATTGGTGTCATTATCTGTGACATGTTGGTCCTGAGAGGGTTGGTGTACTCATTATCTACGATAGGTTGGTGCTTGAGAGGATTGGTTTCCTCATTGTTTTTGATAGATTGGTGCCTGAGAGTATTGGTGTTCTCATTTGCATCAAGTGGGTGCATGTCAAGCTAAATAATTGTAAATTGTAAGTTGGTTCTTGCAGAAGAACACACAAAAAAAATGTTTTGTGGTTTTCTCTCACATTGGGTTTCCATGTAAAAATCCTCGTGTAATGCGTTTCCTGTGTTGTGTTTTGTTTTCTGCATGTATTGTTGATTAGATAATCACTTCTAAATAATTTTAAATTGTTGAAAGGAAAGAAAGTTGAAAAATATGATACAATACTAATTCACCCCCCCTCTTAGTATTGCTGTAAGTTATAACATACATACCAAAAAATTAAATATAGTTACAAATACTTTGCAATTATGTTTACCAAATATTTTTAATTGTAATTATATATATAATCAATGAAAATATAAAAATTATTTTGTACTAACCTCATCCAAGAAGCTATCATACAAAAGAACCATTTTCAAGAAAGACCAACTATTCTTATAGTGATAGTAACAAGGATGAGCACTTGAACCATAACCATAATTTGTGACGTAAATAAATGTAGATGATCTACATAGAATAAATGGCTTAGTGTTAAGACTCTACCCCTGGTGGTATAACATCTCCTATAGATGGATCTTTATGGGATGTTGTGAAAAATACATTATGTTGAAGTATAATGCATGTCATGGTGGATATCCCAGTACTAGTCACAAAAATATTGTCTTCAAGTTAAGGTAGTTAGGGGGGGGTTAGGAATACACCTAGAAGAGGTTGTCTCTCTCAAAGGGTTATTATTTATCCTTTCTTGATCCTGAATAGAGCCAAGACCAAACCCTTGGAATTCACTATTTTCATAATAAATGACATGGAAACCCATAATAAAATTGACCCACAATTTACATAGAAAGTAGGATAGAACCTCCATCTTATTGTAGGGAGGATTGTAAAATTCCATGAACCACTTATCCATATTATTGTATTTGAATGGTTGGAATGTGCACTAGTCCAAGAAAAAACACCCCTTTCTTGGATTAAGGGGTTGGTGGGTTCTAGGAATAATAAATAAATGGGAAATAATCTATTTGGTAATATGTGGATATTTCACCTCTTCCTTACTCATGATAGTTTAGTATTCTCTCATCCTAGACCTATATTCAAATATATAGATTAAATTATCACAAACATTGCAAATGTAAGCAACAATGGTGTTAGGAAAAGTGGCAAAAGAATGATGAATGACTCTTTCGTATTCATAATATCACTAATTAGGTTTCTAATTTTCATATAAATATTGATTGGTTTCTTTGTATGAGTGTCATGGGGTTGTTGGGGGATAAGGTTTGGATTCAAATTAAGGGTTTTGTCTATCCCATTAGAATACTTACTACATTTAAACAACAACCAAACAATTTTAAAAACTATTTAATTTTGTTACTTCAAAAACTATAAAAATGACATTTGAAATCAAACTTACCACAAAATAAGAACTCTATCGGAGCATTTAAGTGTCAATGATGCCAACCTCCCTTATTTTTATTATTTTCTTATTATTGTTATATTTTGATTGAATAAACAAAGAAACCATATCTAAATTGGAGAAATGACAAGGAAGAGATGATATGGATAAGAGATAACAATTGGAAAGTAACCATGATTTTTTCTTTTAGTTTTTTTATATAGAAGATTGTGCAATAATGCAAGCATGCTTGAAAATATGCAATTTATTTTCACATAGATTCAAATACAAATACAAATGGCAATCAATGTGGAGGTGGGCATGGTGTGTATGTGGAGGTTCATCGGACAAATAAATTCATATAGGAATGAATGTGCATTCCTAGAGTGTGTCCATTCTTGAAAATAACAATGAGCATGTGTTGTTGCAATTATTTAAAAATAACTTTATTCACCCATTATATTTAGATTGGTTATAAAAAATTTAGTGATTAATATAATATTAATTATTTATAACATGACTAAATAAATAGTAGTATATATAATTATTATTGTTATATATTTTATTACTAGTTTAATAATTTCATAATTATTATATTTATTATTAATTTAGTGATTGTATAATCATTATATTTATTTATGTTTTAGTCATTATATTTATTACTTGTTTAGTAAAATTATATTCTTTTTATTTTGTAAAATCATTGATGTGGGTTACTATTATGTGAAAACCATGATGANAAAAAAAAAAAAAAAAAGAGGTAAGTGATGTTTGATTAAACATTTTGTTCCATCCAAATTTAAATCTAATGGAATTGCAAAGAAATTATTTTTATAAGATTCTTCTAAGAGTGGTTGGAGGTTGGTCATTGGGAAAAAGTTTTTTCCCAATGATGTTTTTCTTTCAACAATATTTTTTGGTTGGAAATATTTATTTGATTAAGTGAAAAATTTGGTCGAACAAAATTTTCAGCTAAAAAGTGCATATATATATATATATGAAAAGTTTCAAATGAATAGTCTCATTTTCAACTTTTCATAATATAGATTTTAGTTTGCAAAGAGATTTGGTTAGACAATTTCTTGGAGATTGCAGTTGGTTCAATGACGCTTCTCTTCACTTATTTGATGTTGGTCTATTTTCGATGATCTACTTATGTAGTCTATTTCTGTTACTTTGTGTGAAAAAGTGTTTCCTGATAGTGTTGTCTACTTTGATGATGTTGGTCTTTATTTCTTGCAATGTGTTGGACATACCAACCACAATGAGAGGAGGGGTGAATCAGTGTAGGGATATTTTTAAATTTATTTCAAAACTTTAGTTAGAAACATATTTTCATTCATACTTAGCTACTTTCATGTATCAACAACATACATCAATATTACAGATCTATAAACCATCACCATAATAGACACAAAGTACACTAAATATATGTGAATTTTTTTTGTATTATGTGTTACATGAGATTACAATTTCTGGGGTTTATCAACACCAACTAAAAATAGAACCAAATCCAAAAGAGCACCAACTCTCAATATAAGACCCAAATAACAGATATCAGCACCAACTGAGAAGAGGAATCTAACCCTCAAGTACAAGACCCAACTTGTAGACAGAAAATAGTTTGTCAACTGGTATGCGACCTGTCTATACTTCAACACGCATATGTATGTGACCCGTCTATACTGCAACACGCGTATGTACACAACTTCCTCCACTGTAAGCCTACATACACCTTCAGAAAACTAGGGAATCCATTCTTCTGCACCTCTGAAACTTTCTTGCCTCTGTCACATCCACCAGTAACCTGTCACTACATCAACCTATCATTGCAACCAACCTATGCCATGCGTACATCGCCATACATATTCCTCAACCAAGTACAAGTAGCTCAAGGGTGTGAGTTATAAGAACCATATCAGAACTATACCATACATGAGAGTGCTTCTAACTTAATCAACCAACCAACATATACCATATCCAGATCTCACAACAACCATACCAAGAATGCTTCAGGAATTCACCATACCATAAGAATAAGTTATCATGAAAAATAACCATGCAACTGTACTAGAACCTTTGTAGATGATCTGAACCTGTAGAATGTTGATCTAGAACTTGATTTAGACTTTAGTGACTTGGCACTAATCATAATCTCAAGTCTTCATGAATTTTTCACCTGTATGCGACCTCCTCTACTGTCATCTTGCGTATACATGTTCCTTCCTTCACTGCAACCCGCACATGTATGTGACCTGATCCACTACATCTCGCGTACAATTCAAACACTAGGTTTTTTTTGAATCTCCAAAACATTCACCTTCAAAACTCCTTGCTACCCCAGACTTGCGAAACTTCTGATGCATCCATGAGTATCTGCGATGAATATTTCACCAAAATATATATATTCAATGTGCTCAAAGATCCTCTCCATAAGAGACCCTTTCTCTCTTATTTATAATCTCCAAGTATCTTCCTCTAGGGGTTATATTCTCACCAAATTCCTTCTTTTAGGGATAACCCACTTCTAACCACTTTTTCCACTTACAACCACTTTATCCACAAATAGTAAACTCTCAACTTCTAGTTGCAACTAATTTATTTTTAATTATTTTATGAAGAAATACACCAACATAATAATGGATTAATTAAACAATGACAATGAACACTCAGATAAAACCTTATCATTACCAAAGCATAAATAAATACAATGAGAGAAGATGTTATGAGAAATCATCTTCTCCTACAATGTCTCAACAATCTCTCTAATAATATCTCCATGAATCTCTCAAATCTATTTTCTCACCTTAATTATACTTTCTAGAAATAATAAATAACAATAATACTAAAAAACAATTACATCTAGAATATGATAAATGAATCATTATTCCAACATTTCTCCCCCATAATGATTATTTGGAAATATTCCAATATCATCTCTGAATTTGAAAAACTTTTCCTTTGATAGTTCTTTGGTGAAAATATCAGCTACTTGT
>ML788352.1:237776-252714 GCA_009831015.1 Picea engelmannii
TATGCAATGCAACCAAAAAATTTCATATGTGCAACACTTGGTTTATGTCCTGACCATGCTTCTTCGGGAGTCAAATTTGTTAAAATAATGTAACTGCAAAGTGTATTCTTATTATTATTTGATATATTATTCATTGGATCAATCCCCATTGTGGATTGATCATGTAAGCTATTGTATAAGGACTAAATCCCCTTTTGTGGATTGGTCATAATGTAATTGTAAAAGGAAAAAGAAGAAGGCGGCCCCATAATATATCAAGAGGCCTCGAAATATAATAAAGGTGGTTATAACCACCTAGTTGGAGAAGTCGGCCCTGCAAGTGAAGAGACACTTCACACATGCCATTTTTGTATAAATAAGGAGGTTAGTGCCTCACTTAGACACACACCTCACTTGCTCATTGAGAGACAGGTTTCAGAACTGCAGCTGAAGAATAAGGAGAGAGAGTGGTGCATCTTTTTGGAGAGGATATTCTGCATTAGTTTAAGTTATCTCTTGGCATTGTATTGGCTATCTATAATAAGGAAGTTTTGTTGGGTTTTCTTCCCCTAGAGGGTTTCCTAGGATAAATGTTGTGTCTCTTGTGATTGTGTATTTCTCAGTGATCTTGCATTATGCTATTGTTATCTATTGAAATGAAAAGAACTATAATAATGGCTTAAACATTAACATGGTATCAGAGCCAAGCTGAAGAGAGCATCTTTCAAAAGAGTGAAAAACGTCATTGTTGTCGTACATGCAAATTAAGACTTTTTGATGGTGACGATTTTCAGCCCTAAAACCATCTAGAAAAGTGTGCCCTCCCCCAATGATTACTTTGGAACTCTCAGTGCACCTTTTCAGTGGCTGGATCTCCTAAAAAGTGAAACCCTAGTTTCACAAAGTACCAGAAGTACCAGAAAACCAGTGTACTAGAAGTACCAGAAGTACCAGAGTACCAGAGGTACCAGAAAACCAGAAGCACCAGTCCAGAAATCCTCAGATCAAGTTTGGAGGAGAAAAAGTTGGATTTTCTCAAATCCAAACACACCAGGCTACTCACCTCAGCCAAGTGCACCTCCTGGTAAGTTCATATTTTGATTTTGAGCACTTTCATTTTTTGTTCATTTTCCTAGCTCCAGGTAAAAGATGTTTGCAAGCACTAAGCTTGTTGACAAGCTGGAAGGTGTGGAAAACTTCTATGCCTGGAAGTATAGGATTGGACTCGTTCTTGAAGAGAATGGCCTAGAAAAATTTATCAAAGGAGAAATTCCGGAACCCGACGATGCTGCAGAAAAAGCCAAGCATCAAAAGGACACATTCAGGGCCAAAAGAGTCATTGTAGATTCAATCAAAGACCACCTGATTCCTTATGTGTCATCTAAGAAGACTTTGAAAGAAATGTTTGATGCCTTGACCAAACTATATGAAGGAAATAACATAAACCAGAAGATGAATCTAAGAACTCAATTGAAGAATACAAGGATGCAGAAAGGAGAAACAATTCAGGAATATTTCTCCAGAATCTCAGAATTCAAAGAACAGTTAGAAGCGATTGGAGATACCATAGATGAATACGAACTCATAATGACGGCCCTAAATGGTCTCACAAGACCTTGGGATGCATTCATCCAAACAATATGTTCCAGAACGAAGAAACTGAAGTTTGATAGTCTATGGGAAGAATGCATCCAAGAAGAAACAGGAGTAGCGAATCGTGAAGCGTTACTAGCAAGAGATGATGATCAAGCCCTAGCTACTCATACCAAAGGAGGAAGGAAGAAACCCTACTTCCAAAAGGATACTCATAAAGAGCCTCAACAGTCAAACAAATTCAATCATAAAGAATCTCATCCAAGGAGATTTCGGAAGAAATGACAACGAAAGGAAAGAGACTACTCATTTGTACAATGTTATCATTGTGACAAGGTGGGACATATTGCGAAGTTTTGTCCAGCCAGATAAGAAGAATACAAGAGAAAACATAAGAGGCACCATGCCCATGTATTCGAAGATGAAGAGCCACCCGCAAAGATGATAAGAGAGCAGATCAAAGACCATGTCTTAATCTCAGCCCTCTCAGGATCTGTAACACCTGGAGAGGACACTTGGATCATTGATAGTGGTGCATCCAAGCACATGACGGGACAAAGAAATATTCTCTCTTGTATCTCAGAAAATAAGTTTTCTTAGAAAGTGACACTTGGATATGATTACCAATATTCCATCAAGGGAATGGGAGAATCAAACTACAAACTGAATTCGGGAATTCACTAAAAATGAAGGACATACTATGTGTACCAGGTTTGACAAAGAACCTACTCTCCATTTCATCTTTAGAAAAGAAAGGCTTCATATTTTCCTTTATAGATGGAGAAGTTCTTATGTGAGCTAAAGGAGAAACCTTAAATGAAGCAATCGTCATTGGAAGTGAAGAAAATGTCTTGTATAAACTAAAGGGTCACTCAAAGGCTGCCATGACCCACGCCATTGAAAACTCATGTGAAATTTGGCATAGAATATTATCTCACATCAACTACAAGGCACTACCATACATATGAAAAGTGGTCGCAAGTTTACCAAAACTCAAGGTTGATCATGAAGGCATATGCAATGGATGTGCACAAGGGAAGAACATCAAGAACCCTTTTTCGAAGAGAGACAACAAAGAAGAAGGAGTCCTAGAGCTCATTCATTCATATGTATGTGGCCCAATGCCATCATCCTCCATTAATGGGTATGTATATTATGTATCATTTATTGATGATTATTCTTGTAAGACCTGGGTATATTTTTTGAAATCTAAAGATGAAGTGTTCAGCAAGTTCAAGGAATTCAAAGCCTTGATAGAGAATCTTTCTGAAAGAAATATTAAGATACTCAGGTCATATAATGGAGGAGAATATACCTCAAAAGAGTTTGTGAACTTCTGCAAAGATGTTGGGATCAAGAGGGAACTCACTACTCCCTATAATCCCCAACAAAACAGTGTAGTTGAACGAAAGAACATAATGATAATGGAAGATGTGAAGACTATGATCCATGATCAAGATATTCCTATGTGCTTATGGGCAGAAGCAACAATGGAAACTGTATATGTGCAAAAATGATTGTCCCATAGTGCACTTGGGCTCAAGACCCCGGAAGAGATGTTCACCAGAAAGAAGCCAGAGGTAAGACATCTCAAAATATTTGGCTCCCTAGTATTTATTCATATACCGAAAGAGAAGAGAAACAAACTGGAACCTTCAAGAAAGAAGGGAATATTTGTGGGATACTGTGAGGTCTCCAAGGCCTTCAAAATCTATATACCAGGTCACCATCACATTGATATCAGTAGGTATGTGACCTTTGATGAAGATGCAGCGCAAGAAATCAAGAAGATGCCAGCTTGAAGAAGTATATGAAGAGGAACCTGTAATCCCTAGAACTGCAGTGAGGGAGGTTCCTAGAGCCGTAGAACTAGTGAGGGAAGTCGTAACTTCCCCTGATGAGGAAATTCTAGAATACCATGATATATTAGAAGTTCAAGAACCTCCTCATATGATGATCCTCCATAAAAGGAAGCCGGCTTGGGCTAGAGAGCTTATTCAAGATGGAGAGAAGTACGATGTTCCCCAAGGAACCACAAGACAGGTGAAAAGACCAAAGCCATTCTCCAGCTATACGGCTTTGATGTGTGATCTTCTAAAGAAGGAGCCTACCTTATTTGAAGAATTCATTCCAAGAAAAGAATGGGCAGATGCCATGACAGAGGAATATCAATCCATAATAAAGAACGAAGTATGGGAAATAGTTCCTAGACCGAAGAGTAAAGATGTGGTATCCTCCAAATGGCTCTTCAAAATAAAACATGTTGTTGATGGAAGTATTGAGAAGTATAAAGCAAGATTTTTCGCTCATGGCTTTTCTCAAAAGGAAGGCATTGACTATGAAGAGAGATTCTCTCTTGTAGCCAGATACACTTCGATTAGAACCATCATAGCTCTTGCAGCTAAGATGAAGTGGAAGTTACACCAGATGGATGTGAAGACAACTTTCCTAAATGGTGTCATCGAAGAGGAAGTGTATATAGAGCAACCTCAAGGATTTTAAGTTGAAAACAAGAAGTCTCATGTCTGCAAATTGAAGAAATCCTTATACGGATTAAAGCAAGCTCCCAGATCTTGGTATGGCCATATAGACAGTTTTCTGACGATCTTAGGCTTTACCAAGAGTAAAGAAGATTCTAACCTCTACTTCATGGTCATGAACGATGAGCCAGTAATACTATTACTGTATGTGGATGACTTATTCTTAACTGGAGAATAAAATCTCATCACTGAATGTAAGAAGAGACTCGCTTCAGAATTTGAGATGAAAGGCCTTGGCCTAATGCACTATTTCTTAGGTCTTGAGGTATGGTAGAGTCCAGAGAGAATATTCCTTAACCAAGGGAAGTATGCATTCGAAATCCTGAAGAGATTCGACATGTTGGAGTGCAAGTCCATGAATACACCCATGGAAGCAAAGATGAATTTGTTGGTTGACACTTCGTCAGAATTGATTGATGCCACAGTGTACAAACATATTATTGGATCGCTGATGTACCTGATGAACACCAGACCAAACATTTTTTTTTCCATGAACACCTTGATTTAGTTTCTGGTAGAACCCAGACATGTTCACCTAGTGGCTGCAAAACATGGGATGAGGTACCTTAAGGGTACAATAGATTGTGGTCTCAGCTATGATGGAGATCATGATTTCACATTGAGTCGATATACCGATGCAGATTGGGAAGGAAGTGTTTCTGACAGGAAAATCACTTTAGGATGTTGTTTCAGTTTGGGATCAACCATGATCTCGTGGTAGAGTAGGAAGCAATCTAGCATTGCTCTCAGCACAGTGGAAGCAAAATACATTGCTGCATGTTCTGCCAGTTGCAAAGCTATATGGCTTCGAAAGTTGTTGGCCGACCTATTTGACTTAGATATAAAAGAAACCATGATCCTATGTGAAAATCAAAGCTGCATAAAGATGATAGAGAATCATGTATTCCACGACAGGTCGAAGCACATAGAGATCCGATATCATTACATCTGTGACATGGTGCAGAGAGGAGCCTTAATTCTCCAGTACATTAGCACAAATGAATAGGTTGCTGATGTGTTGACCAAGCCTCTATCTCGTGTAAAGTTTGAGCACTTTTGAGATAAGCTTGGTATAGTCCGAAAGGACCTTCCTCGAAAGGGGGAGTAGTCGTTGTGATGAGACATCTCTTGCTTCCGACCTGATGGTTGTGACGTAAAGCAAGATGATGTGATGTGACTAGCACTGTGCTTCTGGCTAGATAGTTGTGACATAAATCCAGTCTAGTATCCTACTTCTGACCTGATGGTTGTGACGTAAAGCAGGATGAGCACCTTGCTTCTGACCTAATGGTTGTGACGTAAAACAAGATGATGTGATGAGACTAACACTGAGCTTCCAGTTGGATAGCTATGACGTAAATCCAATCCAGTATCATGCTTTCGACCTGATGGTTGTGACGTAAAGCCAATCTAGTATCATTCTTTCGACCTGATGGTTGTGATGTAAAGAATGACGAACATATTGCTTCAGGCTTGACAGTTGTGACATAAATCAAGACAATGAGATGAGACTAGCACTGTGCTTCCGGCTAGATAGCTGTGATGTAAAGCCAGTCTAGTATTCTACTTCCAACTTGATTGTTGTGACGTAAAGCAGGATAAGTATCTTGCTTCTAGCCTTATTGCTATGACGCAAAGAAAGACTATCAGATGAAACTAGAACTGTGCTTCCGACTTGATAGTCATGATGTAAAGCCAGTATAGTATTATTATGATGAGCTAGCCTCGTGCTGTGATGATTATGAGGATGTATCAGTTTTATACTAATACATATTGATGCAAATGATGATTGCATTCCTTTGAGAATGACGATGTTGCCGATGAAGAAAACTTACGATGATTTATAGATATGCCAGTTAGTGTTCCAAGATGATATTGATGATGCTATCCTCTCACCCACTTGATGTTGTTGATGATGTTGTCCTCTTTCTCTCACATGATGTTGTTGAAGAATACCCTTCTTGTTAAGGGGGAGTGTTAAAATAATGTAACTACAAAGTGTATTCTTATTATTATTTGATATATTATTCATTGGATCAATCCCCATTGTGGATTGATCATGTCGGCTATTGTATAAGGACCAAATCCCCTTTTGTGGATTGGTCATAATGTAATTGTAAAAGGAAAAAGAAGTCGTCGGCCCCAGAATATATCAAGAGGCCCCAAAATATAATAAAGGTGGTTATAACCACCCAGTTGGAGAAGTTGGCCCTGCCAGTGAAGAGACACTTCACACGTTCCAGTTTTGTATAAATAAGGAGGCTAGTGCCTCACTTAGACACACACCTCACTTGTTCATTGAGAGAAAAGTTTCGGAACTGCAGTTGAAGAAGAAGGAGAGAGAGTGGCGCATATTTTGGGAGAGGATCTTCTGCATTAGTTTAAGCTATCTCTTGGCATTGTATTGGCTATTTATAATAAGGAAGTTTTGCTGGGTTTTCTTCCCCTAGAGGGTTTCCCAGGATAAATGTTGTGTCTCTTGTGATTGTGTATTTCTCAGTGATCTTGCATTATGCTATTGTTATCTATTGAAATGCAAAGAACTATAATAATGGCTTAAACATCAACAAAATTCAACACTTCCTTTGTAGGACATATATTAAGAATGTATACTGATGTGTGTACTTCTTCAGCCCAAAACTCATTACCAAGTGACTTAGCCTTTAAAATGCTCCTAGACATCTCAACTATGGTTCTGTTTTTCCTCTCCGCCACTCCATTCTGTTGAGGAGAGTAGAAATTGGTAAAATCTCACTTTATACCATTCTTACTGCAGTAATTCAAGAATTCATTTGACCTGTATTCTCCCCCATTATCTGTTCTTAGGGTGAGAATATTGAAACCACTTTGTTTTTCAACCAATGCCTCGAACTCAAGAAAATTAGAAAACACTTCATATTTCTCTTGCAAAAAATACACCCAAGTCTTCCTTGAAAAATCATTAATGAAAGTGAGAAAATAATGAACCTTTCCAAAATACATTGTCTCCATTGGACCACACAAGTATGAATGCACCAACGCTAGATTTTCATTAGCCTTCCAAGTTCTATTTGAGAAACTTTCCCTGTTGTTTCCCAAAAATACATCCTTCACAACCATCATCATCATTCTTGATATAAGGAAGACCATTCACCATATTATTCTTTTGAAGCAACACCAAACTCTGAAAATTCAAATGTCCCATTCTTAAATTCCAAATCTTGTTGTTCATCTCTTATGTTGCATTCAAACTTTGTGAATTACTTGAATCATAAGAAAGATTGAAAATTCTATCTTTAGTCATTTCTCCTTTCGGCACAACTGTATTATGATTCAACTTATCCATGATTAAACATTCCTTGTTATCAAAAAATAACTTATAGTTATGCTCCATCATCTGTCCTACAGAAAGTAGGTTCTTCTTCAATGCTGATGTCAACAATGTGTCATCAATAAACTTTTTCTTTCCATGCAATGCTAGAATTGCAACTGTGCCTTTCCCTTTAACTTTTGAAGCTCTATCATCACCAAATACAACTTTACCCGAATAATTGTCATTAAATCTAGTAAACAACTCCTCTTGAGATGTCATATGAGTTGAACATCCCAAATCAATATATAATGCTTCACTTTCTTCATTATGTGCCATGAAACTTGATATGAATAACTTCTCATTTCTGGTTTCTTCTACAACTGTATTAGCACCTTTGTTTTCCATATCTCTCATTTTTGCATAACAATTTCTTTCAAGATGGCCATATTTATGACAATAATGACACTATGGACCTTGTCGTTCTTGAGATCCTTCTCTTCCTCTTCCTATTCCACGAAAATTGTCTCTTCTTTGTCCTCTAAATTGATTTGAACTTCCTCTAAACAGACTTGGGCTTCTTCCTCTTCCTCTAAATGCATTTCCTTGATAATTATGTGATTGTTTTGGATTTCTATTATAATTATAATTCTGATATTGATCTCTACATCTTCCTCTTCCTCTATGCCTTGCAGAAAAAGCATGCTCCACTTCTCCAGTTGGTTGATTTTCTTTAACAATAAGCAAAAATCCACTTAATTCATCAATCTTCATTGTATTTAAATATTTGGAAACCATAATACTAGTGGTGACCATCTGAAACTTGGGCAAAACACTTCTTAAAATTTTCTCAATTAGTCTCATTTCTGGAACATCTTCACCTAAGGACCTCATATGATTAACAAGATCTTGCTTATTTGCGATGTAATCATGAATAGATTCATTACTTTGCATGTTGGCATTTTCAAAATTTCTCCTTACTGTTTGCAATTTAGCTACAACCACACCTTTATATGTATTCTTTAAAATATACCAATCTTGCTTAGATGATTATGCACCATTAATTTTTGTAAACATAGATTCTTCAATTGCGCTCCCTATAAGTGAAGTGTTTCATTATCTTTCTTAATAATTTCCTTTAAATCTTTCTTGTCATCATCACTTAATGTTTTGAATTCATCAACATAAGGCATAGTATATTCATCAATTACAAGCTCCCATAAATATTTAGTGATGAATATAGGTTGAATGTGTTTTCTCTAATAGAAATAATTTGTGCCAACAAGTTTAGGAAACACAATATTGCTGGTCTCCATGAAGAATAAATAAGAATGAGAGAGAAAATAAGAGAGAATACGCAAATGCAACACAAAGTGTCCCACTTTGCCCAGGACGAGAATAATTATCCCCAAAAATGAGACTCAACCACCACCAAAATGAATCCTTTTATTAATTTCGAGAGTAAAATAAGTGCATCACAACACAATTCAGTAAGGGATAAACCCTTTTCCAAAATATTTCAAAAAATAAGAGATAATTTATTTTACACCTTATCTCATATACAAACTCAAATTTCTACTTTCTCTTAAGCACTAATCCTCTCTCATAAACATTAAAGAACTAATTCTCCCTCAAGCTCCTTCACATACCTTATTAATTGATTAATGGTAAGCCTTTATATTGTTCATAAGCCATCACATTCCTTTTGAATAGTTTATATTAAATGGATGGGAATATTTCAATAAAGTCATACACCAGTCCATTCTCATTTAAATAAATGCGTACCAATCCAAGACCAGTCCCACTCTACCGTAAATGAAACAATCGACCATGTAGAAGTTAATGCACCAATGGATGCACACAAACCAGCAACAAACCCATGCATGCATTCCATGCACAAGTCACATAGCCTCTTATTTAAACCAGTCACATGCCACGAAAGGAGAATGATAGCTCATGCTAAACACTTATCTACTCATATTATTCTTCCATGCAACAAGTTCATGCTGCAAACTACAAACATTCTTTCCAAATGCTCTTTCTAATGTTCTTCTTCCACACACCAGTCCGCCAATCTGTGCAAATGCACCAGTTGGTATCACACACCAAATGAAGAGTTGAAGCTTGAGAATTTTTTGAAAGGAACAATCACACCTTCTGCAAACACTCCACACTTCTATGCCATCCTCTCTGTAGTTTCTATGCAACAGATCGCTTGTCTTCTTTCCCACGGTGGGCACCAATCTTCTCACACAAACAATAGCATAAATACCTTACGAATGACCAACCTAGCTCTGATACCAAATGAAGAAATACACCAGCATAATAATGGATCAATTAAACAATAACAATGAACACTCAGCTCAAACTTTCTCATTACCAAGCATGAATAAACACAATAAGAGAAGATGTTAGGTAAATCATCTTCTCCTACAATCTCTCCAATAATCTCTCCTTGAATCTCTCAAATATATTTCCTCACCTTAATTATAATTTCTAGACATAAAAAATAACAATAATACTAAAAATCAATTACATCTAGAATATGATAAATGAATCATTATTCCAACATTTTCTTATTGCAAAACTTAACCCATGATTAACTCATTTTTCACCCACTTTGACTAGTCAACTTCTTCTAGGAGATTCTAGAATAATTTGACTTATTTGACCTTCTAGGGGCTTCTAGATAACTCATGAGGGTTCTCCAACTTTGCAAGGCCATATCTCCCTAACCGTGAGGATCCATGTGGCATAACAAATATCACCAAAAATGACACAACGAGTACTCTCCATCTAGAATAGTCTCATTTGCAAATTCATTGATATTCATTACATTATTCCTCAATCAATTTTGGGTTCCCTAATTAAACTGTTGGGGATAACCATTTGGAATTTACAAAGTGTCTTTCTGTGAGAGCTTTCACCATGAGGGGAACACTTTGGAGTTCATCCATTTTATACTTCCTATCAACCATGACATGACATCAATGATACAACTCATTTTACTATCAACACATCATTATGACACCACTTGGCATCAATCCTTTGACATCAATTACATCAATGACAACATAATCCAAAAATCAATACATCAATGATACAATCTCATAACTATGACAATACTTGACATCAACCCTTTGACATCAATTCTTTGAAATCAATGACAACATAATACAACAATATCCCCCTTTGGAATTGATGGCAACACCAACATTAGTGTCAACACCAATCATTGATGGCAACACTTAGACATGGAAATGCTCATGCTCCCTCTGTGATCATCGTTCCTCATCAATTCTCATCTATCCACATAAACGTGACTATCTCTCCCCCTTTTACATCAATGGAAAAGGGTATATCTCTTTGGGTCTACTCCCCCTGACTAAAATGTCCATTGGGGCACTCTCCATACATTTGACGAATCTCTCCCCTTTTTGACAAAGGATGTCACTTTGATGAAATGATGATGGCATGGATGCTAATTCTCCCTCTATGATCATCTCTATCATCTCTCCTCCAAGAATCATACCTTTGTAACCAATCAAGAGAAAAATAATAACCCCCCTTGTGAGTATGTCTCCCCTGTCTTCTCTACAAGATGTTGGGTAATCATTGTGAACAATATGCTACCACTATACTCTGCTTCTACTACAGATGTTGCTTCTCTACCCGAATACTGATCAACTGCGCAAAAATACTGCATCAAGAACACCATGCTCTACTATTCATTTTGACGATCCTTGGACCTGTCCATACAATGATCCATCAATTTGTACCTATACCATCAACCAATGCATGAACTATGCACCAAACCTATATCACCAATCAATGCATTAACCATACACCAATCTAGTATCACCAACCAGTGCATTAACCATGCACCAAACAAACCTGTTACAAAAGTCTCATCAACCACATCAGATATATTTACCAAGATCAAACACCAAGACAACTCTCAACCATATGTACACTATCACCAAGATGTGCATCAACCAATACTACTCATGTACCATAATCAATATGTGCAAAAGAAATATATCCATACATATATGCCACATCATCCATGTGCTAACTAGCAAGTGCCTCTAACAATGTACAAAGTGTGTACCAATCATGTATCATCCATATATCAAGCTATGAATCATCAAGATGTATCCATATCAACATAGAATGTTCCAACCATGCACATCATTCATGTACTATACATCATATATCATGAAATGTGTCTCAACCATATGCCAAGAATATGTGCCAGATGTGTACCAAACATGTACTTCAATCATATACTGAAGATACATGCCAAAGTAACCAACAAGATTCCTCTATCTATGCAAAAATATCAATAGCATCATCAACCATACAAAATGTCAACCATGTACCTCATACAAGTGTCATATCACTCATGATATGCCCCAACCAACTACCATAAACCATGTGCCAATGTATCCAAGATTTGTACCAACAATGTATCTCAATAAGTGGGCCTCAATCAAAAATACATCACACTATCATCAAACCATGTGGCAAGAATTCATTGACAATATGTCCCAATATGTATCCTCAAGCATGAACTAATCATATACCAATATTACCAAACAAATGCTTCTGACAATATATCTCAATATATATCAATAGAGCTCAAATATGCACCAACCATGTGCTACAATAGATCTTCCTCAAAAAGAATTCACCACAACAAGTATAATGCATCAATAACACCTCTAAACATGTATCGAGTATGTCCCTCAATAGATCAATGATATGCCTCTAGCTACAATCACATCACCCATGATGTACTTCATAAACAAGGTGCCATCACCTTACTGATAAAATACGTAACATAGCCAACACTGTTCCTTAACAAAAAATGCCTCAATTCACACGTTAGGGTTAGTACCATGCATCCAAGATAGCCATCAAGCATATTCTCCAAAACTCAGCCATGTTTTATCACCATACATTCATAAAAAAAACATACAAACATGAAAACCTGAAGCATACCATCTCAGACCCTGTATAAACTATGTTGTACCATCAAACCATGCTGCAACTCATCTGTACACCCTTCTTACTAATGGATTTACCTCATGTACATGATTTCACCGCATACAAATCACATATGTATGCAACTTCTCTTCAGAAAGACCACTTATATACACGACTTTTCCCACAGGAGCCCACATATGTCTCAAAAAATGTAAGGCTTTCCTCATTCTTTGTGCCTTCACTCATGTCTAGAATTCAATCTTCTTCATCCACTTCTGAAAGTGTCCTGGTTTCTCAGCACTAGTTTTCTGAGCTTCCATCCTTTCAACATTGTCTTTCTTCCATTCTTCATGTGCTCTTCTTTCCATATTATATGAAACACTCCTCATTGATTGTCTCCTTCAATTCCAACAATCCTGCTATTTGTGGCCAAACCCACTACAACTATAACATCTCATGGTGTGACAATGAGTAGCAATGTGTCCTACTTGATTACATCTCCAACATCTTAAGATGTTGTTGAATCTTCCAACATCTTTCCTTGCATAATGTTTGCAATCCAAAGCCTTGTGACCATATTCATTACATGGGAAACAATGACCATTGAAAACATTTTCATACCTATGTCTTTGTGTCAACCTTCAAGGTTTATCTCTTCTAAATTTTCTTTGAGGTGTAGGACCTACTTCTTGGTGTCCTCTTTTCTCTGATCTTCTAAAGATTTTATTTCTTTGTGATGGTGCTTGAATTGCAACTTTACTTTCATCCTTTGAGAATGAGGGGCATGTATCATGCTTCTTAGAAGAGCCAACTTTAGTGTGTGTTGTTGGACACACCTACCACACTTAGAGGGGGGGGTGAATGAGTGTGGGGATTTTTTTCCCAAAAATTCCCTCTTACACAAAACTCATTAGTTAGCATTCGACATTTACTCATTACTCATTTCTGTAATTAATAATCAATTAGATGTAAATACATATCAGCAACATATATCAACAATATATCATCAACAAATCATCTCCACAAGGAACACAAGATGTATGTACAATTTTTCTTTTTATTATGGATTTTTTAGTAACAACTGAATAGAGTACAACTCTACAAGAGAACCAGCTCTATATGCAAGAATAAACTTACATTCTCAGCACCAACTGAGATGAGGCAACAATCCTCAACAGATACCAATCTGTACCATAAACAAGAGCATCAACCATGCACCAACCTGTGCCAAACAACCTGTAATCAAACTGTACCATAAACAAGTGCATCCAACCATGTACCAAGTATATACCAATCATGTTTCAAATACTCATCAACAATGACTCATCAGTATGTACCAACATCATCAACTATACACCTCATGTATGTGCCAACTCATCAACTGCTTGTCTCAACCATGACTAGTTTTGGATTAGTCAACAACCCTAAATTGAAATAATCATAACTTTGTACCTGTAATGAATAAAGATATAAAACTGATACACAATGCTCTTCAGTGTGTTTTAAAAAATTCCTCTAGGTGGCACTACTTGTAACCTCTCAAAAAGGGAGTTATAGCAAAAATGACATACCTTGCTGAATTATGGATTATTCTAGAGAGCAACCTTGTAGAGTGTTCCCCGCACGGAATATTTGTTGAATTGATATGAAAATTATCCATAGAATACTACATACTATAATATAATCAACACAATTAGTCTCACTGAATTTGGATCTATTATGAAGAAGTTATGGCGTTTTTACCCAAAACACCTGTTTTTGACTAGTTTCAGGACTGGTCACAAACCCTATTTTCCACATAGTGTAACTCCCAAAATACAATGACCCACAAGATGAATTTTTAAAAAAAGATACTTGGATATGTTTTCTCACTTGCATAGAAATTTCAAGATCTGAATCATTATATAAAAAAAGTTATAGTGAAAATGGTGAGAAGGCCTATAAATAACATACCTTAGAAAGCACCATCAAAAGAATTTATCCTTCCTTGCATTTCGGCCTTCTTTTCTTCACTTTCCTCAAAATTTCAGCTTATATATCCTTGGTTACCTCAGTAACCTATAGATATTCAATATGCTCAAGTGTTCCACACCAAAAATGCTCAAGAAGCTCTCACAAGAAGTTCTCTATCAATACTCCAAAAGATATTCTCACAAGAAGCTCTCCATTGATCCACAAAAAGGATGATCTACAAGTGACCATTGCTATATTATTTATACTTTCATCCTCTAGGTCACTTAACCCATTTTTAGGTCACTTAACCTATTTTCCTTATTTTAGGGTTAACCACTTTCCATAAATAGAAATTTCTCCAATACTTTATCATTTAAATATTCCTTCTTGATTTTGTCACCTTACTTTATCATTTCTTGATTTTGTCACTTCTCTTGATTATTTAAATAATTTACCTTGAATTTGTCACTTTAATTTATCATTTAAATAATATTAACCCATTTCTAGGTCACTTAACCTATTTTCCTTATTTTTAGGGTTAACCACTTTCCATAAATATTCCTTCTTGATTTTGTCACCTTACTTTATCATTTCT
>ML788353.1:0-14035 GCA_009831015.1 Picea engelmannii
TAGGGAGCTTAGGCCAAAAAGGAATATTATATTAATATTTCTTAAGTATAAAGTATGGATAATTATTTTATCCTAAGTTCTAAGGATGGGGACAAGTGGGCCAAAGTAGCTCCCAACATGACAAGTGTTAAGTTGGGAACATGCATACATATAGTTTGGACTTAGTTCATTTTCCATCATTCAGTCATCCATTCAATCATTCAAGGATCATTCACTCACTCAGTCATTTGTCCTTTGTACCTTCCTGTCACTGTACCAGAACCTATATCCGTACCCATACATGTTTGTGGTTAGCCTGGGAGTTGGACTGAAGAAGCGGGTTGCCAGGCCCGTGGGATATTGAAGAGGCAGGTTTTTAGGCCAGTGAGCAATATCTCAAGGTGAGAGAATTGTTGGGAATTGATTCTGAAGGTGCTAAACTGCAACAACAAGGCTCTAAGACTTCCTGACTGACCTGTTGCTGAAGCCCATAAAGGAAGTGTGGCAATCGAGGGACTATTGAGCAGAGAAGGGGCACACTTCCTGGGGTGGGACATGCATGTGGGGAATGAGGGACTATAGGATGTGAGTTTGAGTAGGCACCTATGACATAGTCTTTCCTGTTGTTTGTGATACATCAATCTAGTTAGGAACCCCTTTACCCGGGTGGAGTTTAGTCCCAACTCGAGGGTGACCTACTGTTGAGACTGATGAGCAGTGTGGTCTAAGGCCAGGAGGTTTGTGGAAGATCTGCACGCAGTTGGTGATATCCTTACCAAGATAAGTGTCAATTGTGTGATAAATTACATGCTGCATTATTATTTACATGTTTATTTTTATGGGTTTATCCTATGTGTGGTTTATAACTGTCTTTATATTTATGGGTATTGCCTGTATATGTTGCACGTGTGTGTTTATTGTTATTTCAATATGAATCCCTGCATTTACATAATGTATTTGTTTGTTTACGTTATATATATGTATATATATATATAAAGTTCTGCAAGAGTTATGTGTGTCTATGTTTTGATTGCATGTAGTTCGAAAAATTTATTTGGCACATCTCAGTGGGATGTTGGGTATGTTACAGTATGTTGACCAGAGAATGAAAGTGTTTTCTGGAGTATCATGGCCCGACCTGGGTGGTCGGGGATGTTACAGATTTTGTGGAAGTCGCACCACTTCCTCGTGTCCTTTTTCGTCTTCCTGTTTCTCTTCTTTTCCTGTGGCTTGGAGTGGTTGTCTTGAGGCTGGCTATTATGTGGAATAGGGTTTCCTTTACCATGCTTTGGTTGTTGTGGATTTGCAGACCCAAATTCCCTCTTGTTCTACTGCTTAAATTTGTGCTCAATTTTAACAACATGTCTTTAAGTCGGTCCTAGTGATGAGATGTCCAGAAACTCCCTTTTGGTTTGGATGTACCTGTGAAGAGCCTCGCGGTATTTCAGAACCAGATGTCACTCAAAGTCTTTGATACCCAACTTGGTGCGCAAGGTATGGAAGGTATTTGTGAACTCCGACACTATTTGGTCTCGCTTTTAATGCAGCGTGGTCCATCTCATGTACTGGTCTTCATAGTTTCCCACCAGGTAATATTGCTCCTTTACCGCATCCATAAAAAAATCTCAAGTGGGCTCGGCCCCAAAATATTTCAGACTCCTTTATGGAATTTTTCTCCTAGTAAGTCTCCCACCAATGTTTGACATGGGGAAGAGCCTTAAGGAGCATAAAGGTGATCTTTTCTAGGTCGGAAAAATTTTGAATAGAGAAATAACCTTATAGAAAATTTAACCATTTTCCTAAATCATCAGCATCGATCTGACCTTTGAATACGGGAATATAAAAATTAACTTGTAACTTGAATGGGGAAGTGTCTCCAAAGCAACTGCTTGACGAAGACACGCATGTTATTGTCGACAATCGCTGAAGGATTTGGGAATTTTTTTCCAACATCTCATTTCTCTGTTACGCAAGGGATTCTGCGAGCAACAATTTGATGGGATCTTCTGCTCCCTCGTCTCTCTTCTCTTCCACCATGGGAGGCTGCTTGGGCTAGAGAGAGCATTTGTCCTCAAGAGAAACTAGCTTGAGACCCAACTCTTTATACCTTGACCTCGTCGGGGACATGCACTAAGAAATGAAAACGAGTAGCTTGCTATGATACCAATAATCCATATTAATTTGAGAATGAAATGAAGGAAGAGATACAATAAAGAAATATATAGAGATGTTGCAATAAACACAGAGATACAATAATGCACAATTTTTATTAATGAGAGAATGTACAAAAACTGTAAAATTGCAGAGTGAATGACTCGCTAAAATGGTGGCAGCTTATCTCTGAGAAGAGAGGTGATGGCTACAATCATTCACAAGATGATGATGGTGTTTACAATGAGGCTCTAGAGTCCCTTTTAACATAAAGAAAATCCAAAACCCTAACCCCAGAAGATGAAACACCAAAAGGTTTGCGGGCCCCAATGGGGGTAGTTGGTAGGTCAACTTCCCAAGGGCGTAACTTTTGCATACAATATCCGTTTGGGGGGCATGATAGCTCGTTTGAAAGGTCTATCTGAGGACTACACATTTTTTCATCACACTTTGGCTAAAGATTATGGTGTGACTATGGTGGGCACAGAAAACACTGTTTAGGGCCTCAAAACAACCCCATAAGTTTAGGACCCAGAAAGTTGTAGAATAACTACCAAGTTGGAAACCCCTGTTTTGAGCCAGTGGAATAAGTGGGTGGCCATCGATTTCTGCCTAGATCAATCCTCCCCTCTTAGGAAGCAATGTCTCCATTGCGTCTAGTCCTAAGGGAAGCTTTTGTTGAATCTGAACCTTGGTGAGTTGCTTGCCTTGACAAAGAAGTTGTCATGCTTAGCTTGTTGAAGGTTGTTACGAACCTGTTGTTGGAGGGCTTGGATCTGTTTAACCAATTTTCCTGCATGATTTGCCAGAGTGTGGGAGGACTTTATTGGTGAACATGCATCATGAAGAACATGAAGGGATTTATCATAACTTGGTTTGACTGGGCAGTGTGGAGCTACCCCCGTAGGTGCAATAGGAATTTCTTGGTGCTTTTCTTCAATCTTGTTGATCTGCTTCTGCTGGATAGAAGGGTCTTGGGTCGAGGCTTAAGTGGTTGTAGTGTCCTTCTCTTCTGACCAGGGTGTGAAGAGGATAATCTTTGTGGTATGATAGATTACTTTGTGGTACTATTTTTTTAGTACAATAGTCAGAACTACATCTGGTTTCCTGTAGGGATGAACCCTAGAGTAACAATGACGTTATGGGGTTGAGACTCATAAACAAAATGGTGCCTCCACATATATGACTGGCCTAAAAAAACATCACAGACTTCCAGTGGGGCAACATCACACAGTACCTCATCCTTGAAGGGCTCGATGTCAAATGACAGGCGACACTGTTAGCTGACACAAAGATCCTGTCCCTGGCAGAGCCATCTGATATTGTATGGTTGCGGGTGTGGTGTTGTCGACAAATCCAACTGCTTGACGACCTTTCTTGAGATGAGGTTCTTCTGGATTCCACTATCAATAATAAAAGGCAACAGGGTCCCCTTCACCCACATTTGTGAATGGAAAAGGCACTCCCCCTCCTCAAAATCCTTTAGTTCTTTTGGTTGGATTGTTGCAGTCGCGACAATAACAATGGGTTCTGCATCAATTATCTATCTCGCTTTATTATTTTCTGAATCGGAGTCTAAGTCGAGGCTTGGCTTTGTTTCTTTTAGCTCGGCCACCAATGACTGTTTCGAGTGACATTCATTAGTGTTGTGCCAAGGGATTTTGTGGAATTTGCACCACTTCCAGTGTCCTTCTTAGTCTTCTCATTGCTCTTATTTTCATGCGGCTTGGGATGGATATCTTGAGGCTAGCTATTTTGTGGATTAGGGTTGCCTTTACCATGCTTTGGTTGTTGTAGATTTGCAGACCCAAATTCCCGCTTGTTCTGCTGCTTAAATTTATGCTCAATTTGGACAACATATCTTTAAGCGGCTTTGAGTGATGAGATGTCGAAAAACTTCATTTTGGTTTCGATGTAACTGTGTAGAGCCTCGCGGTATTTCAGAACCAGATGCCGCTCAGAGTCTTTGATACCCAGCTTGGTGCGCAATCTATTTGTGAATTCTAACAGTATTTGGTCTTGCTTTTGATGTAGTGTGATCCATCTCATGTACTGGTCATCATTGTTTCCCACAGGGTAATATTGCTCCTTGACCGCATTCATAAAAAAATCCCAAGTGGGCTCAACCCCAAATATTCTAGACTCCTTTGTGGAATTTTTCTCCCAATAAGTTTTCCACCAATGTTTGACATGGGTGAGAGCCTTAAGTAACACAAAGGTGATATTTTCTCTGTCAGAAAAATTGTGAACAGAGAAATAACCTTCTAGCAAATTTAACCATTTTCCCAAAGCATCTGCATCGATCTAACCTTCAAATACAAGAATATCAAAATTAACTTGTACCTTGAATGGGGAAGCATCTCCAAAGTGACTGCTTGACGAAGACGTGCCTGTTATTGTCGGCAATCGCTAAAGGATTTTGGCAAAATTTCCCAACATCTCGTTTCTTTGTTGCACGAAGGCTTCCATGAGCAACAACTTGATGGGATCTTCTGCTCCCTCGTCTCTCTTCTCTTCCACCATGGGAGGCCACTTGGGCTAGCGAGAACAATTTTCCTCAAGATAAACTAGCTCGAGACCCAACTCTCTATACCCTGACCTCGTTGGGGACATGCACTAAGAAACAAAAAATAGTAGCCTTCTCTAATACCATTGATCCATATTATTTTGAGAACAAAATGAAGATAGAGATATAATAAAGAAATATATAAAGATGTTGCAATAAACACTGAGATACAATAATGCATGATTTTTATTAATGAGAGAATGTACAGAAACTTTAAAATTACAGAGTGAATGACTCGCTAGAATGGTGGAAACTTATCCCTGATAAGAGATGTGATGGCTACGCTCATTCGCAAAAAGATAATTATGTTTACAATGAGGCTCTAGAGGCCTTTTTAACATAAAGAAAATCCAAAACCTTAACCCTGGAAGATGAAACACCAAAAGGTTTGTGGGCCCCGATGGGGGTAGTTGGTATGTCAACTTCCCAAGGGCGTAACTTTTGCATACCATCTCCGTTTGGAGCTCACGATAGCTAGCTTGAAAGGTCTATCCAAGGACTACACATTTTTCTGTCACACTCTGGCTAAGACATACAATGTGATTGTGCTAGGCCCATAAAACGTTGTTTAGGGCCTCAAAATGACTCCAAAAATTTAGGACCCAAAAAGTTGTAGAAAAACTACCAAGGTGGAAACCCCTGTTTTGAGCCAGTGGAATTGGTGGGTGGCCACCGATTTCTGCTTGGATCAGATTGTTCTAGGATCCTAAAGGGTTGCCACCTAAGAAGGAAGTGGAACATGAGATATGCATGTTGCTTGACTCCCAATTACCAAATATTGGGTTGTATAGATAGTTTGTTATGAAAACAGATGAAGTGAAGAAACAATTGCAACAATTGTTGGAGCAAGGAGTAATTTGACCAAACACTTCACCTTATGAGTCACCTATCATCAAAGTACCCAAGAAGGATGGGACTTGGTGAATGTGTATCAACTACAGAGCTCTAAACAAAATCACACTCAAGAATATATACCCTCTTCCCAAGATTGATGATTTGTTAGACCAATTGCAACATGCCAAGTACTTCACTAAGTTGGATCTGAAATCGAGATACAATTGGGTACACGTTGAAGAAGAAGACACTTGGAAGACTACCTTCAAGACAAGGCAAGGTCCGTATGAATGGTTTGATCATGCCTTTTGGTTTATGTAATGCAACAACCATGTTTATGTGATTGACGAATGATGTATTACAACCCTATTTATATTCATTTGTAATAGTTTATTTATATGACATATTGGTTTATAGCTCTACAGGGGAAGAACACATTTCACATCTCATGCAGGTTTCAAATACGTTGAAAAAAATAGTGACCATCAACTAACCTCAAGAAATGTGAGTTTTCTCAGTAGTCATTGGTGTATTTGGGGTACATGATCGGTGGAGGGGAACTCAAGATAGATCCCGCGACGATGGAGGCCATCATTAAGTGACTAGTTCACACTAATGTCACTTCAGTTAGGAGCTTTTTTGAGGTATAATAGTACCTACAGAAGTTCACAACATCCTTTCCAACAATAGCCGCGCTACTCCATGCCACAACAACCATTGGTAAGAGTTTCTAGTGGGGAAAGAATCAACATAAAGCTTTCAATGAGCTAAAACATAAGATTAATGAAGCACCAGTCCTTGCATTCCCTAATTTGTAAAATCCCTTCAAATTGGAGATGGATGCAAGTGGATGTATTGTGGGAGTGGTCTTGATGCAGGGAGGTAAGCCAATATGCTATAATTTTGAAATGTTTCATGGGGGAGTCCTGAACTAACCTACTTATGATAAGGAAATCTATGCCTTTATTCGAGCTATTAAGAAGTGGAAGTACTATCTGATGGGCAAGGAAAGCATTATCCACATTGATTACCAACCATTGTAGTATTTCCAGGTCCAAAGTAAGCTTAAACAAACCAAACATTACAAGTGGATGGGGTTTTTGTAGTAGTTTCATCTAGTCATCAAATATAAGAAGGGCAACACTAATAAGTTGGTAGACATGCTTTCAAGGCCACCAACATCCAGGATTACAGCTCTGGAAACTCTTATGCACATGGAGCCTTTTGCCCATGATGCATACAAAGAGGCATACATAGAAGATGAGGACCTTAAATAGGTGTTTTAACAACTATAGAGCCAAATTCATGTAGAAAAATGTGAATGTAAGGTTGAATATTGTCTCCATAATGGGTTGCTCTACAACTAGACAAGCTCTGTGTTCCTAAAGGTGAAAGATTGCAGCTTATCAAAGAGGCTCGCACGTCCAAGGTTGCAAGACATTTTGGTGTTGGGAAGACATTTTCCAGCTTACAAAGGCATGTGTATTGGCCCAAAATGCAAAAAGATGTAGCTCAATATATTAGAAGATGCATACTTTGTTATACTAGGAAACCTAGTATTAGAAAGCAAGGCTTATACCATCCCTAACCTACACCCACTCGACCCCATGAAAGCGTTTCCAAGGATTTTGTGGGTGGTTTTCCAACAACCAGGAAGGGACATGAATATGTGCTTGTGGTAGTTGACAGGTTTATCAAGATGTGCATTCCCATGCCTTGTAAAAAGACCATCAAAGGAGAAGAAGCAACAAATATGTTCTTTGAATAGGCCTGGGTGCACTTTGGGATACCGAGGAGCATCATCTCAGATAGAGATACTAGATTTCTTAGTGTCCTTTGGACTACACTTTGGGAAAAGATGGACACCAAGTTGAAGAGATCCACAACATTCCATTCGCATATAGATGGGCAGATAGAAGTAGTAAAAAATAAATTGCTTTAGCTTTCTAACGGTTACAATTGGAAGCATCCAAAGACTTGGGATGAAAATTTGATCTATATTCAACACTCTGATAACAGAGCAATCCATACTTCTACTGGTAAGTTCCCTTTCAAAAATTGCTTTGGGTATTTGCCACCTTCATCCTTGGATGTTGTATATGGACAACAATGAGGAGAGAGGGGAGACATCATAGGAGAAGCTTTGGAAGAGGAAAAATTCATTGGAAAGATTAGGCAGATCCATTTGCAAAGTACATGAGACATTGAAGAAATCATAGGAAGGGTACAAGGTCTTGATCAACATAGAGCCAAGAAGAAATTCAAGGTGGGAGACAGAGTTTGGTTGCAATTGAACAAAGAAAGGATACAGGGTCTTGGTAAGAAGTTTAGAGCTATGCAATATGGCCCTTTTGAGGTACTGGAGAAGGTGGTTGATAAAACCTACAGACTCAGACTATCCCCATACATACACATTTACTTAGTAATGAATGTGGAAAATCTGAAACTTTATGAGCCTTCCATGTTGGATTAGGACACAAAGGAGTAGGTCCCACCTACCACAGAGGACTTAGCATCAAAAGCTCAAGTAGACTTGGTAGAAGATATAGTTTTGCAAAAGATATAATTTTACAGAAGAAGTTCATAACTACTAGATAGAGGCAGCATGACCTTTGGCAAATCAAGTTGAAAGGACAACTTCCAACCAAGGGAAATGGTACTCTAGGGAGAAGGAATAGAAAAAAATTCTCACCTCATTCAATACAAGTTATTTGGGACCAAAAGCCTCCCTAAATGGGGAGGTATGATCCAGAATGAATCATTATATAATTTGTCATCTATCTTGGTACTTTTTGGGTGGAAAAATTAGAAGAATTTGCTTGCAGGGCCCAATGTAGTGGCAAGTCCCAGTTTGGAGATTTATGGTCCAAAACCTTCCAAAGCCATTTCGAGGCCTCAAAATACCTTTGGCATCAAACGACACTTTTTGGGGTCAAAACTTTGCAAACTTGGCTACAAGTCCCTCAATGTTGTTTTACACATTGAGACCTTTCCAACAATGCGAAAAATCACCTCAATCAGAGTTCACGTGGAAGTTATTCCTCCCATAAGTTGACATGCCTTGTTAACCACCATGGCACTAAGTGGATGCCACATTAGCCTCCATCAATCACAAACATGGGGCTTTAAAGAATATTATGGAAGGTCTAAAATCCTTATCACTAATTAAGGGTCAAGGCATGCAAAAACCTTAACTCTAGATGGTTACTAGTTTATGTTAAATACTAAATTGCTAGGAGGAGAAAAGGTTCCATTATTTAGCATTGTACTTGTTACATAGTTGAGTAGAGCATCTAGGGATTAGAGAGAACAATAAAAGAGGAAGAAGATTATGTAGCAGCCATTTAGGCCACAATGTCAAAGACAAATCCATAGTGAGTGCCCCTTTCTTTGTATGTGCATTTTCACAATTGAAGAAAAGAGAGCAGAGCATAGGCCACACCTTCTAGTTGGGTTTTTCCCATTTTGGTTTTCTTAGGATACATCTTGTGTTTTTTTGTGTGGATGGTGTGTTCACTTGCTTGTTCTTTCATTTTCACATTTCAAATATTTTCATAAATATAAGCAATAAGATAGTGATAATAAATCTAAAATCCAAGGAAATAAACATACATAATAATTTTTTTTAGAATATTGCAAGATCTGTTGTGACAAACTATCCTAGTGGAATATCCACGACAATTTATAGATCACTTGGTGAGTTATTTGATGGTTGCCTATTGTTGTTGCTTCCAAATTTCTTTCTTGTTTAACTTCCCAGAGGATGACTGACCAACTTGGTGGAGAATGTGTTTGATTGCCAAATAGAGCAATACATAGCTTTTCCTCTATGTTCTCAACCTTGGGTGCCATTGCCCTTGATTATTTAAATATTAACAAATAATTTTCCTCTTGAGCCCACATGTGGGTCTTCATTTCATTCTCCATCTCTCTTAGGACACAAATTTGAGCCACTGTTTGAATTACATACCTTGTCTGCTCCTAGATATCAATTTGTACAATGTTCTCCCACGTAGAGTTCCAGTCACTCCTATGTATTGCTGCCTTGGTCACATCTCCTTAAACCTTTGCAACTCCTCTCTCCACAACCCACATATGCCTTTGAGTCTCAACCAACCCACAAAATTACACACCATTTGCTCCTACACTATGTCATGGCCACTGGATAAGTTGCAAGGTGGAGTCTTCTTTCCTCTCTTTGAACTCTAACACTCACCTCGAACACAAGTTGGAATTGGAACATGGTCCATTGTAACCAATCACAAAAAATAAGCCATGGCTAAACCACAATAAACTAGACATTCCACAATGAATAAGAGAGTTGCTCATCACCCAAAATGTTAACTTCATCACTAACACTATGGCATACAAGAAGGAGGGAATGGAGAGGGTTGTTAATTCCTTATACTTTATTGCATGCAAATGTATCCACATGTTAAGCTTTGCCACGATGAGTTGGTTTCTAATAAATTCATTGTAGAGGTACTAAAGTTGGAGCGCCCCATTTACATTTAACCACCCTTCTCTTATCACCGCTCTAATATTTGGCAATTTGTTAGCCAAAGAATTATTCACCCTTAGCAATTGATGGAGTAAGATGGTTTCAAAACGATACACCATGTCTTGAATTCAATGAATTAATCTTTGCAACTAGTCGTTTTCAAGATTAGGATAGACATGAAGGCTATGGATAATGATAGACAAGTCTCTAGCTACTATGATTTCATTGACACCACTTATCCTTGCTAACCTGATACACCACATGAGATTTCACTTCGTTATTAGAAGCCACTCCCAATCCCCAAACACAATCACTTTCTTGATTTCCTCCAATATAAAAAAGAACCTCCCCTAATTAGTTTATTGGCATGTTACAAGTCATAGATTTCAGAGTTTTCCATGAAAATCTTAATCTACAAAATTTGTCCTACCATTTCTCAACAAATTTGTCTTATACGCTAACGAATTCACAATTTGATTGATTGTTCTATTAACATGTTATAATAGATTTCAAAGTTTTCCACTAAACTCTTAATTTGCAAAAAATTACGCAAAATTGTGCATGTTACAAGTCATAGATTTCAGAGTTTTCCATGAAAATCTTAATCTACAAAATTTGTCCTACCATTTCTCAACAAATTTGTCTTTATACGCTAACGAATTCACAATTTGATTGATTGTTCTATTAACATGTTATAATAGATTTCAAAGTTTTCCACTAAACTATTAATTTGCAAAAATTTAAGCAAAATTGTCTCATTACTAACCAAATTGACATTTCAAAATTTCAAAGTTTTCCATAAAAATTCTATTCTTCAAAAATTCTATATTTCAATATTTGGCTAACCATTTCTCACACTGAATCATAATTGTAATGATTTATAATGATTTTGAATCGCTTAAAAAAAATATTTTTTTTTTAAAACCTTGAAAGACTCCATGATTGCACTTATCATTTATGTTTCATTTAGGTTGATAATAGTCCAATAAACCCAAAACACTCTATATAAAAATACGCGCGTCATCCACCAAATGAGCTTTAATTTTAGCGTTATTAGAATCCAGCTTAAGGGCTTCGGTTTCCTTGTACAAGCGAGGGTTTTAGAAGGGTTCTACGTGTTTGCAATGCACAAAAACGAGTGCTAAATCTCTGAAATTATCAATCATGGCTAACAAGCCTGGCACTATATCCACCTACACAGTCCCGGCTGCAGCAGAGGACAGAAAGTCTCATGGTCGCCTTTTGAAAGATGGTATCCGCAGTGATGGTCGCCAGTTACTCGAATGCAGACTTGCCTGTGAGTTATTCCTCCCTTCTAACCAATTTTAGACTTAAAGGTTAAATCGGTACGAGAAAAGGTAATAGTTCTCATACTTTTAAAGAAATGATCCTCACCTCAATACCCCACGAGAATTGGTTCCCATGCTGCTCAGCTGAAACCAATCCAAACCCCTAAATTTGCATATATTGGGTTTTATGCTGAGTTAATCTGATAATAGTTGGGGTTTTCATAGATTCTGTTTATGTTAAAATTTTCGGGTTATACTGTTGCTATTTGGTTATGATTATTGAATTTGACCACTTATTCTCCTTGCAGCTTTTTCTGTGAAGCTATTTTTCAATGTTGGCTCTGGTCATGCCAATGCTAGTGTATTGTTTTCTAAGGAATTTAGTGATATATGCATACAGTTATGAAGACCGGGGCGGTGAATGCAGCGGCAGGGTCTGCGTACGCAGAATTCGGTAGCACAAAGGTCATCGTATCAGTGTAGGTTTATTATTATCTATGTAGTTAAACGAAATTCTGTTTTGTAGAGAGTTATGGCATTATTCTATGCATGGCTTCGATATTTGGGGAAAGTGCCTAGGGTTCAATTGTCAGCGTTTCAGCAGATTGTCAAGCTACAAATCATAGAATATCATAATATATCTTTTTCCCATGGAAGACATCTGGATTCACAGGTACATTGGTGGGGGCAAGGCAATGAGATGCGAAGTAGGTATTCAAAGAAACCTGTAAATATTCTTTATAGACAAGGAACATGGGTGGAATGGTCATGGAAAACTTTGAGAACATGGAACTGTGGGGTTTAATTCCATAATCATTAGTTTTAGTGTCACGTGGATATAGTAATTGACTCATTATTGCTATTATACTTTGATGCCTTCCAATCAATACTTGGTATTGCCCTAGAGGTTGATAGGTCGAGGGCAAGCATAGTAGCAGAACTTCGCCGCATTAGGCTTCCTTGTATGGAAATTCGGTCAGGAATTTGATTAAGACAAATTTTCGTCCTAGTTCAGGTTGGATTCGGTGAGACTAAATCCAAATCCGAATGAGCAGAAATTCGCCTTGCAATTCATTGAACATTCTGCAATACAGATTTTCACAGAAACCCTAGCGCACCCAAAAAATCGCCTTCTCTCACTATATTCAGAGGTTAAGCACAGGAACCAAAATACACTTGACTCCCAAGTTCGATTTTGCCTGCTTGTGCTGTGTGAGGGATTGACTGACGTGTTGGAGAATTTTTGCCTGCCAGTGCTTGCTGTTATTGGAGATTTGAAACGAGATAGCCTGAAAGGTTAAGGTAGGGTTCTATAACCTATTTACTTTGGTTCTAACTCCTGTAACTCTGTAAGTTTGTGACCTGTTTACTATATTTGGGTGATGGGTTCTGCAACTTTTAAGTTCAGTAGCTCTACAAGACAAGAAATGTCACAATTCTTACGGAGTCGGATGATGTCAAGAAGAGAAACTCATAAACTAGCAGGCTATTGCATTATCTATGTGTACTCTTACACTGCTTTTGAAGAAGATCCAAAGGGATTCAGTAAATTGAATAGCCGTCAATGTAATTTAGAAAGAAACACAGTATGAATCTTAAATTAAGCTTTTGTAATCATAATTGTGATGGTGATGCCCATAATAGAGAAGGAACTGTGGAGTCTGCTTTTAAAAGTAATTGTAAAATTGAGCAACTATGTATAATGGATACATCAACGCTAATAATTTGATAGGGACTAAGAAGAATTTGATATATTTTGAATAATATGCATGCTTTTCATATTAGTCAAATTATGCAACTGTGGGAATTTGCCGATGATATCTTTGTAAGATTTATTTATACCAATGACATTCCCTTCTGTTTTGTACTTTATTTTTTTATAAGGAGATATATAGGAACATTTTAGCTGCAGGGATTTTATACACCCCCCAAAGCGAAAACAAACTTAGGACATCATGGGTGGAAAAACAACTGTCAAAGATTAAATTGTAGATGGAGGAGATGGAACATACTAAACTTGAGGGCAGGGTGTTTTCTTGTTATAGATGGTGGAAACAGATATTAGTTGGTGGCCTTTTTCAATATTTCTGTTACATCTTCAATAGGCCCTATCTTCCTTTTAACAATTGATTGTTCTAGAAAGCACAAGGACTTAATCTTTTAAATTTGAGCTTCTTCAGGATGACTTAATTGTTGTGTAGTCAACCATAAATGTGTTAGATTTTAGTATTGTACTTTGTTTAGCTCCGATAGTCTTCTCCACAGCACCAGGGTGCACACAGTCAGCAGGTACAGCCGCAGGTCCATATAGCAGCAGCAGCGGAAAGGGTGCTATTAATGCAGGTCTGTACAGCAGCAGTTATGGGAGCAGTTTGCCTAGGTTCTCGTGTGTAGCGGAGTGTGAGGGAGGCACAGTTATGTAGGAGAGAAGAGGGTGCATGCATGCCTTCAGCATGCATGTGCCAATCTTAGTATATTTCCAGTTTTGCTACCTTCAGTTAAACTCAGTTTGCTACTGTTCCAGACTTAGCAAGTTCCAGTTTTTAGTTCTGTTCGCTTTTAGTTCAGTTCAGTTTTGAATGCATGCATGATCTATTCTTAGACAGGGTGCAGATCCCGAAGTTTCCTCAGGCACTTGTATGGATAAGATTCTAGTTTGGGTAGAGGGTGCAATTCTCAAGAAAGATGATGTATGCGACATGCTCCAGCTAATCT